>WNWU01000084.1:889234-924234 GCA_012654045.1 Ptyas mucosa
TATATCTATATCTATATCTATATCTATATCTATATCTATATCTATATAATCTATCACTAATTTTTATATAAAAATGAGGAGATTCCAATTTAGAAGAGGATCCATAACAGGGGGCAAATGATGTCATAGGCACGTGATGTCATCCTGCATGACGTCATTGGGCAGGGCTCCAATCAGCAGCCGTGCCTGCTTTGAAAAAAGGCGGGAAAAGCAAGGGGGGGCAACTGTTGGGCTGCCTGAGAAAAAAAGGCGGGAAAGGTGAAAACGCGCCTCGTGTTTGAGGGAGGGAGCAGCCCGAGGCGGCCATTTTCTCCCCTCATGGTGGGCCTTCTCTCCCCTTTCCCAATGTCCTTTTTTTAAAAAAAACACACAAACAATAATAGGTGTTAAAGTACTGTAGTTCCTCCCGGCAGTGTTTCTAGACTGTGCCATGGGGGCTCCAGATCCCTCCAACCAGGCAATCCAATTTTTCCTCTCCTGCATCGGCCATGATTGCTGGCTGTGAGGAGAATGGCCAGTTCTGGCTCCCTTGGCATCCACTGGCTCTTGATTGCCATCTTAAATCTTTGTGATGAACAAGATGGCGAAGACGAACCTTGGTTCCCCGTCGAGGGCCAAGCTTTCTCTTTCTCTTAGGAATGGAAGGGCAGCAAAAATGGAGGATAGCCAGGAGGGTCTGGTAGATCCACTTAGCATCCTCCACCAGCTGGCTTTTCCCAATATGGCAGCCACTTTGAGGTCCTGAGGGGGGGAAAAGATGGTGGACTGTGCAATTCTCCATACTTTGGGAAACCGTGGCATCTCCACAACAATAAATCCTGACACATCTATTCCAGGAACACTTCATTGCTCCCATCAAAACTGGTTCTTCCTGAAGGCCACCTTCCCCAATCTGTTTAGCCATCCTGGTTTGGCAACTAGAATGATGGCTTAGGGAAGAGGTCTCCAAAATGGCAATTTTCAGACCTGGGGACTTCAAGTCCCAGAATTCCCATGCTGGCTGGGAAATTCTGGGAGTTGAAGTCCACAAGCCTTAAAGTTACCAAGATTGGACATCCTTGGCTTAGGGCATTGTGGGAAGGCAGCCATAAATACCCCCTAGCTGGACCATTTTCCCTTTTTCTTCCCCTTAACAATCCAGGACTAACCAATCCTTTTATTTATTTTTCTTAACAGAGGATTGCAATATCCCGTTAGAAAAGGACATGGCAACTTTGCAGAAGCAAAGGAATCCTCTGGTAGGCTTGAGGCGCCTGAAGACAAATCCCACCCAGGATTGAAATCTAGGATCGTTTGGCCCGGAAGATTAAGGATTTCTTTCTTTTCCAGACAGCGGCCATATTCCCCACCAAAATTGCAACCGAACAGCAATCCCTCATGTTGGTGAAGCGGCTGCTGGCCATCTCTGTCTCTTGCATCACCTATCTCAGGGGCATTTTGCCCGAATCTGCCTATGGGACGAGATATTTAGATGGTAATGCCCCTTCCATGGATTTGGGGCAAAAAGAAGGAGAAATCCTGCTAGAAAAGGGTTTTGGAAGAATGTGCAGAAGCTTGGAGGCTCCAAGAGAGAAGATGGACCTTTGAGAAGAAGCCTGTCTCCACCATCGATGATCCCACTCACTCCTTGGAGAGTCCTTTCTCAGAAAAAAAATGCATTTAAATGCATGGAAGAAAATATATAAAGCAGGGGTGTCCAAGTTTGGCAACTTTAAGGCCTATGGACTTCAATTCTCAGAATTTCCTAGCCGTGGCATGGCTGGCTGGGGAATTCTGGGAGTTGAAGTCCACAGGTCTTAAAGTTGCCAAGCTTGGATACACCCCTGATATAAAGGGATAGGTTGGTTTGCAAAGGAATCAATCATGCTCAAGTAATGACATTGAGATGTTTTTTAAAAAAACATATTGCATATGAAAGGGAAAAGCTTACTTTAAAATTGTCTAAACCAGTGTGAACTTTTTGCTAGGCTGGCGAACAGCAGGAAGTTAAAATAACAGAAACCTTTCTGGGGGGAGGGGAGAGAGGTTTCGTTTCTTATGGAGCAATTTTTTAAAAAACAGTTCCATTTTCAAGACTTTGGGGTATAGGGCTATTGGCATATTTTGCATGGAAAGATTTGGATCTTTGAATCTCCTAATCAGGGAGATTTTGCAGATGCATGATGATGTCATACAGATGATATCATTTCCCTGCACGATGACATCACAAGGGTGATGTCATTGGCCTCCCCCCCCCCGACAGCTATCAATGAGGCAAGAGGGTCTACAACTTAGATCTCGTAGAAGTAAAATATTTTAGATCAGCCAGTCAAAAGTTTAATTGCAATTAATGCTGGTGGTTTGTGTCTTTCAAGATCTCTGCGTGAAGATCCTAAAAGAGGATAAAAAATGCCCTGGGTCCAGCCAGCTCGTGAAATGGTATGTCCTATACCATTTGCAGTTTCCAGCACCTTTGTGTCCTCTGGCAGGATTGGCCAGCAGAAAATGAATGACGCTTTTGCAGATGTACATGTTTTCCTGATTCATCTTATTTAACCAAGGAGATGAATGTACTGGACAGCAAAGTCGTTGGTATTTGGGCAGTGTACAAATTAAATAAGTCTTGGGGATGATGCATTGTAAAAGAAACATGTTTTCAATTAAATTAATGTTATGCTTCATGCATAAGTATATAAATTGGTTTTCTTAACCAAACCCACTGGTAAACAGTCATGAATACTATATGGAATACTATATATATATGGAAAAAGTTGCATAATCTGGCACCACTGCATATTTTTTGTTTCAATTAATACACTTAAAGTGTATTTTCAGTTCAGGCATGCAAAAGCTAAGCTTAAAGCCTCAATCTTATTTAATTTTTTGCAGGATGCTAGGATGTTATGATGCCCTGCAGAAAAAATATGTAAGTTGGCATTTTGTCTCTAATGGGCCACAGTTTTACAAATATGAAAACCCTTCTAATATCAATTTCTTTCTTGCTTGTCTTTTAAACAGCTCAGATTAATCGTCTTAGCAGTAAGTTTGGCAAACATATATTCCATATATGGAAATAAAGGTTTCCTTTCTCTTTGCTTGATTTTCATTTTGTTGTTTATCACTGAATACAGGTCTACACCAACCAGGAGGATCCCCAGGTATGTCTTTCGTGTCATTTCTTACAAACTTTGTGACTGGATACTTTGATTTGGATCAAAACATCTATTAAAATTCTTATAAAGATATTTATTACAAAGAACATTTTGATAAAGGTGGATACTTAAAGCTTTGCATGCAATCTAACATCAAAATAATAGGAACCATCAGCACTGGAGCTAGAAAGAAATGAGTTAGCTCTTTTGTTCTTGGGGAACAAAATAATTTTTTTCCTTATAAAAAATACTTTCCTTGACACAGAAAATAACAAAGCTACAACCCACTAGGTGTCACCCTACCTCTGTATTATATTATTGTAAACATACTGAAGACTGGCTCCCCACCACCACATCCTTATAGTTTTAGTTGGACCATTAAAAAACCACCTACTGTTTGATTTTTGTGTGTGCAAAATGCTGTTTCTCAAATTTATCTTATGCACAAGGCTTTTAAATTTGTTTCTTGGCATTGCAAAATAGATTTGATCCTGTCATTCCGCTCACAGTTCTCCCTTGAGTGCTAGATAAATAACTGTTGCATTTTGTATTAGACGGTTACAGAATGTTACCAGTTTAAGTTCAAATACACAGACAAAGGACCTTCAATGGATTTCAGAAGGTATGCCTTTATCTTTCCCTCTTCATCAAAGAACTCCAGTAAAATATTTTTCTAGCTATTTGTCCCAGTAAAGTGTAGAGAAATATATGCTTTGATTTTGGAACCTGAACCTTAATCTGGGTGTGTTTGTTGAGAAGGAAAATGTACATTTGTTTCATAACAATTGCTCACTAAGAATGGGCTTGTTACAAAGTCTAAATAGAGTTGTTGCAACAAATATTATCAAAAACATCTTTGACCACCTCTGAAATTCTGCAGAAATACAAAAATTGCAAACATAGGCTTGCCTTCTAGAATTAAGAAGACCCCTAATTCATCACCCAGGAATGACTGAAGCCCAGGATTTTATTTCCAGAGGCTGTCGGAAGGCAGCCTCGCCCCCTCATCCTACTCCCCACAATTGGTATTCATGCTCATATGCCCTTTGACCTTTTAGGTCCGATCCAGCCTTCCTGGTTTGTCCTCCCTGAAAGATTTATCTTCCGTGATGAATCTGACTAATTCCCTTTTAAAGCTACTTAAGCGAGTGGAAAGAACAACACCACAACCTATGGAGTAATTGTCATAAATTAGATCATGGCATTCTGTGAAAACATCCTGCCTTTGGTGTGTGCTGCTAAATCAGGTTGTGTTGCCCACACCACATTCAAGAGAGGCACACAATTCTGTCTATTCTCCACATCCTGCACACTTTTATAAACGCCTCTGTTTGTGTCTAATTCCCCTAACCCTCCTCGTCAAGAACTGTTTTGCCGTCGTTGCCATGCTCCCTTTGGGGTAACACTTGTCTGCAGACACAGCTAGGTGCAAGGGAATGACTTGGATAGAGTGGAGTTTACAGACTTGGGAAGGAAGCTAAAACTTCAGGATCCTCCTTTTTAGGGGAGGTGATGAACTTATTTGGCCTCGTAATACAACTCCGGCTACTTTGTGCTTTTAGTCAGCAGAGTCAATCGAGCATCACATGCGCTGATACTAAGAAAGCGAGTATCCTGCTCATCCGGAAGATTTATATCCTGATGCAAAACCTGGGCCCATTGCCTGATAACGTCTGCCTGACAATGAAGCTGTTCTATTATGATGAAGGTATCTTTAAAATCTTAATATCATCTAATAAGGGAGATAGGTCAAACTAATCAACATGTCTCATGTCAGAGCGTGGATTATTTTCCCCCCCCAGTTACGCCGCCTGACTACCAGCCCCCTGGATTCAAAGAGGGCGACTGTGAAGGGATGGCCTTTGAGGGGGAGCCGATGTACCTCAATGTTGGGGAGGTTCCCACCCCTTTTCATATGCTGAAAGTGAAAGTGACCACCGAGAAGGACCGCATGGAGCGTGTGGACAAAGCCATCCTAAAGGAGGATGCCAGCCTTGCTTCTGTGCAGGGCTGGCACCTTCAGGAAGACCAGCATCAAAAAATGGATGTAAGAGCGTTGGGATTTATTTGTATGCTTGAAGGAATCTGTTTTCTGTTATGCTGTGGGTCACAATAACATCACTTGCGTTGCCCGTCTTCAAAATAATCAAAACAGTTCCGTTGGAAGACATTCTTGTTTGTGTACTTTACACAGGAAGATTTTGTGCCGGAAAATAAAACAGGAGGGCAGAAGAATGCAAGCAGGATGCTGCACCCTGAAGGTACACATGCCATAGGACTTTTTTTTCTCTATCAAATTCACAGGGCATTCATCTCAGTTGCCTTGATTTTTCTGGGCATCGGATGAAGTTGTGAACTCGATGCTTTTAATGTGAATCGTGTATGTTTGAAAAATAAGCATGAGATTTAAAAAGAAGACAGCCAAACAAATACTCAAAGATCTCTTTTCACCTCCAGAAAGATGATACAAATCTTATAGGTTAAATTCTGCCCCCATGAAAAGTCTTTCTGACTGGAAAGCATTTTGCTTATATTTCATTGTAATTTGTTTGTTTTATTGAATTTATATAGTTGTCTTTCTCATGCATGTAAACCCTGGGTGATGCAATTTGAGTTGGGACAGGTTTTTTGGGACTAAGCATGTGGATAGAGTCATATTTAGCTACCCCAGGTACTTTGCTACTCTTGGGAAATGGGAGAGGAACAACTGTTCCCCACCACAGCCTTTCAGCCCTGCTTCCTGCACAGAGACCAGTGTGACTCCTTCTGCCTAATTTTGAAAATGTATTAAGGCAATTCAAAAGTTTAATTATCGTTCATTTGGTTTTCTGAAGAATTGCATAATCCTTTACAGAACCAAACCTAATTTGCACAGAGGAAGAGAAAATCACAGAAGAACACCAGAGCTGCCCCATCAGTCATTCTAAGGTACAAAGCTGGGTTTTCTTTCCCAACATCCCTGCTCTCCCCACAGGATAAAAGAAGAAAACTGGTTCAGCTACTTGAGTGCAGGAACGTGCTGCTTACCCCAGTTCCAGCCTGTGCCATTATGAATTTATTTCCCCAACCATGCCGTGCTGGGATAGCTTCTCAACTCCCAATTAATTTAATTTTGTTTCATTTGCTGCATGGCAAATGATTCTTAAAGCACAAAACGTCAGATGGCCCAACTGAAGCTTATAAACAAAACTGTATTTAGCATTCAAGGCTCATCTTGAAGCTGAGGATTGTATCGCAAAGGCGAGAGGAAGCAAAAACATCTGTCATGCCTGTTCCTAAGTAGGTTGTGGTACACAACTCTTAAGCCTGAAAAAAGCAGAAATGTGATCTGTTAAACTTTAGCCAGTAACCATTTGGTTGTTTAACCCTTTTTAGGTGGATCATTTAATAAGCAAGACATCAGAACTTGAAGTCACCGAGAGCAGAACCCGAAGTGGAAAAAAATTCCAGCGAAACATAGTAAGCGGTTTATTTTTAAACATCCATTCTTTTAAAAGATCAGACTAAGAGTCACGCAGGCATGACAGCATCAATTGTTAGTACTAACCGTTCTTAATTTGTTCTCCTAAATTTTAATTACTTTCCTGGTATGTCCATTGTTATGGGAACAGTAACAAAATGGAGATATCAGGAAAGTAATTCAAATTTATGTTTGTTGTTAATTAAAATATTAATTTCTATCACAAATTTTCTCACAACCCATGATCTTATTTTATCCTCACACCAATCTTTTCTTGTGAGTGTCTTAAGATCACATGCTAAGTCGCATAGACTTTTAGATTGACTTTAAATTTGGACAGCTAGGATCCGAGATGGGAAATCTGAGCATAGCTAAGTAGCAGCCCTCAGTGTCTCTTCTGGTCTTCACATCAGCTGTTTAATGAAAAAACATGAAGTCAGATCAGTCCCAGGAAGGCTTCCAGCTCTCATTCTTGATTGTCTACAAGGTGAAGAGAAACCGGTGCTGATTAAGAGATTAAATGACTGGAGTGAAAGCCGGTTTTGGGGGGAGGGTGGGCTTTATAAAAACTCCCACCCCGAATTCCCAGTTTCCAGCAGAAAGTGTTCCAGAAAGAACCTTTAGGTCAGTCTGAATCTTTGCAGATCCTTCCATCCATCATACAAAGTGCTACTAAAAAAAAACCCTCTTTGCACCAGCCAAATGCCTGATTGATATAAAATTATCCACCAATAAGCATTGTGGGAAAGATTCTGCCAGAATCAGCAACTTAAGAAGTGCCCTTTAGCATGTACAGCAGGGGAAGTAAATCACATGTCATCAGGACCAAGCTACGGCTTGCCCTTACTGTCGCCACTCTTAGAGAGCCCTTCATTAATTTTTTAGCACGAGCTGAGGAAGAGTAACAGCCTGCAGATGCCTCGCGAGCGTCTTAATAGCCGTCTGCAGGCTTTTCTTCTAGAGTAACAGTTCCTCTGTCTCTGTCAAGGGTGCCGTGGAAAACACAAAGCAGAGACCGTCCAAGGGTGCCGAAGCCCAGAAGAGAAGGAGCTCAGAACTGGATAAGCCTGTAAGTGCTTCTGTGTTGCACTTAGACCTCCCTCCTTTCTCCAGGCAGGATTTTGGCAGAATAAATAGAAAGTTTGACCTCTTGAAAGATCCGTTTTGTAAAGGGAGGTGGCTTGTGGGAAAATAGAGGTTCAGTGCTGCCCATCCATTTAATGTCTCTGCACATTTGCCTTGCAGTTCTTTACTCGCACTTGATCCCATGTAAACTATGCCTTGGACTGTAGCCGCAATCAGAAACGCACTCTACAAAATAAGCGAGCAAAGTCGGAGCTGCTGAAATAAATCCAACCAGTCAGGGATGTGACAAACTCAAAGCCATGCAACTGAGCACAGCTCTGGTTCTGCTTGAAGCTCTGGAGACATCTCGGAATATTGTTCTGGGGTGAACAGCCACACATTTGTGCACGTAACAGGTGTTGACACCAAAGGTAGCCAGGCCTTCTTAGGAGCCTCTTGGTGTCTCTTTTTTGGCCGTGTAAAGTTTGGGACTGATACTCTGACAATTCCCTCTTCTACAACCACTTATTTTTGTAATAGAATAATCTGCATTTTTGCATACTAATAAATTTCCCCACCTCTCTCAGTCCCTCACTGATGGAGGATCAACCTATTTTGGATAGCGGTATCCACCTTATTACTTATATTCCCAGGCACTTCCCGCAACATTAGTGAGGCTTAATTCTCAATCAAATCCACATCTATTCACTGAAACGATACCCTAAATCTTAAACAGGTTTGCTGGAGACGGCCAATCTTGCATTTTTCTGCCGAACCCTCCATTTAATCTCCATCGATGTTTTTATTGACGTTGTGCCACATTCTTCATGTTTACCGAAGAATAAGTCCCCTAAAGTTCAGCCGTGCTTGCATGATGTGAAAGGCAGGCCGGATTGCAGCCAAATACACCTTTTTTCCCCCTCCCTTTTTTTTTGCAGCAATGGCCGAGAATTTACAGGCCTTTTCTCATCACCTCCAGCCTAAGTAAAGAATTACATGTTCCGGCACTTCCCTTGTATAAATGAGTGGCTGTTAATGCTCGTGGCGCTTTCAGGTCTAATGGCAAACAGGGCACCAAAAAAAAAAAAAAAAAGAAAGAAAGAAAAAAGAAGTAATAGAACATATTGGCTGGAATATATTAGCTCCGAAGGGAAGCGGAGTTGCGACTGTGGTTGCGATTGTGTATTAAATGGGCAAACATTTCCCCGACTGTTGTTTGGGCGCCCTGTCCTCTGCAAAGGGGAAGCAGGGTTTAAAAATTCATATTTGATTTCGCTTCATTAAACCTCAGAGAAAAAAGGTTTGCCTGTCAAGTGCATCAAGACTGTCCCTTAAAGCAAGAGAGGAGTATTAGGTTTGTTTGCTGCCTTGAGTTATTTATCAAAATAATAAAGGTGGGATATAAATAAACAAATAAAAATAAATAAAAAGCCTCCGCCAGGGTTACCATTCACGGACCTGCTCCGCTCAGCAATCCAGCCAAGACCAAACAGTTTATTTGCAATCAATGAAAAGAGAACAATAAAAGGGAGGAGGAGGAAGAGGGAATTCTCCTGAAACATTTTGTATTCGTATATATGCATTTATAGGCATCTCTTTTTGGCTTTTCCCCCCCTCCAGGTTTATCCTCTGGATTTCTCTTCCAGCCAAGACCTCAGTCCCAAACGGAAGAAAATTAGCCAGCCCAAGGAGGAGTTCTAGGCAGCCGCTTCCTCCCTCACTGCCCTTTTCCTTCTCCCTCCTGGTCCTCGGATGCTTTAAAAGAATTTGTTTTAAAAAGATTAAAGCCACTGAAATTTACGGGGCTCCTGTTTTTATTTTGTTTACAAGGCTTTCTTGGGGAGAGATCTGGGGGGGGGGCATCGCATCTACTAGCCGGGGGAAAAAAAGGGGGCTACTGGTGGTTCCTCGACTTATGACCACAATGGAGCCCAACGTCTTTGCCGTTAAGTGAGTCAGTTGCCAAGGGGCTGAATTTTGATCATGTGATCACGGGGGGGGGGGGTGCGACGGCTATGAAGAGTGAAAAAAAGTCCCCCTTTTTATGTGGTTGTGGTTGTAACTTCGGACGGTCGTTAGAGGAACGGTTGTAAGTCGAGGTCTTAGCTGCCTTGTCCCAAGAAGGGGCACCACGCCCGGGATTTGGGGTTCGGGGCCCCTCCGTGCCACCAGGGCCCCCGTTTGGTCCCACAAAGCCATGCCTGGGGGGGTGGAGGAAAAAAATCTGACCCCCAAAAGGGGGGGTCCCATCTGTGCAGGGAGGGGGGGCCCTGAGGCTTCCCCCAGAGGAAGTGGGGTGCCTTTGACAGAGCTTCTTCCGGAAGCCCCTCCCCCACCTGGGACTTTCCCGCCTTTTTCTCCTCAGCTGCCAGGCGGTGAGTGGAGGCCCCCCAAGGCCCCTGCGACCCCCCCCATGCTCAAGACGGGGGGGGGGGATCCCTTCTTGGGACTCATCGCCTGTCGGGCACCTCCACAGAGACACCCAGCTGGCCAAGCCAGGGTTTAATCAGGGTCTGTTGAGTGCAAGGACCACCCCAAACACACACACTAGGCCCTGGTCTCCTTATCCGGCTGGGAACGGTGAGGGAGACTGCCCCTGCAGCTGGAGGCTCCACTGCCAGCCCTCAGGGACCCAGGCCTGCCCTTTCCTGGGCCAGGGTCTCCCTCTCTGTGCGTGTGTGGGGGGAGAGAAGGGGGGTCTCCTCAGCCCTTTTCATGGGCCCTCAGGGGAGGGGAAGAAACAAAAGCCCCCTCAGAAACAGATTTATTTGTTTATTTCATTTATTTATTTATTGTTTGGGTTTATTCATGTTTTAAACTCCTTCACCTCACGGGGAAGAATTCTGCCCCCCCCTTTTCAAGCCCCTCCCACTCATCCCCCCCCTTTGAGTTTTCCTCAGCAGTGCCGGCCAGGCCCAAAAAAAAAAGCCACTCTCCGCGCCCCCATTGGCCGCCGCGTCCGTCAATCAGGCGGGCTGGTCCCACCGCCCCTCCCGGACCATCCATCCTGCCCCCTTGGCAAGTTTGCGAGTAGCCAGCGGGGGGGTTAGGGGGAGGGAGAGGGAAGCCCCGCCTCCCCCGGCAGCCGATTGGCGCTTTCGGCGGCTGCCTCTGCTCCCATTGGCCCTCTGCGCGACTACCGGGATACGTTTCCCGGGGACACCAGGAAGCGATGGGGGAGCCTTTGGGGCTTTTCTTCTCGCCTCCTTCCTTCCCGTAGTTGACCCAGGAAATCAGGCGCGCTCGGCTACCGGGGCTGCCGGGTGCCCCAGGAGGCGGAGAAGGGCGAGGAGGGAGGCTGAGCAGCGGCTGGGAAGGCAGAGCCAGGAGTGCGGGTAAGGGTTGGTGCAAAGGGGGGGGGGGGCAAAGCAGCCATAGATGGGGAGCGAGGACGATTTCTTCCATTGGCAGGAACAGGTGGAAGTGGGGGGTGGGCTTCTCTTTCTGCTCCCCCTCCCCCCAATGGGGAGCCAGCCCTGCCTGTAACCGGGGAGCAGCTTGCAAATGAGGAGGGTGTTGTGCAAAAGGGGCTGGGGGCAGGCCGGCCGGCCGTGCAGCCCCTTCGGCGTTTGTGGGGTAGGGAACACCCAGGTCTCTTATTTGGAGGGAGAGACAGAGATAAAACACGTGTATCCAATCCCTTTTCCCCTGGAGGGTTTGTTCCTTGCGAAACGGCTTGTTTCTCCTTCCTGCCCCCACCTCCCAAAGGGTCACCTTTTTAAACTGACATTTGCCATGATTTATTTCCACCCGAAAGGCTCAGGAATACAGCCAAAGCCACCTTCCCAAACCCCTTTTCTTTTCTGCCCCGTGGCTGCCACATACACAGTTCCTCTTTCATCACATGCAAAGGGGTGTCCTCACCTGATGCAGCCAGGTTCCTGTTTGCTCAAGATTGGGCCCTCTTTCATGGACTAAGCGCTCCCTGAACCAGCCTTGGATGCTGCTGCCTATATTACGGATTTATCATAGCTTTTTTAAAAAAAACATTTTTTATGTTCGCTTTCAAAACCTGGCTGGGAAAATAAGAGCGAGTCTTTGCATGAGGTTCTTTGGCAAAACGGTTACTCAATAAGGACTACGATCCTGTATAGTCCTTTCCAACTTTAACTTGCTGCCTTTACAATGTGGTCAGCATTTAGAAAAAAAGGGGGGGGGCGGGAATAGCCTTTGGATTGTATTGGTACTACAGCTCCCAGAATTCTCACTGGCGTAGGAATTCTGGGAACTCTGGTCCCAACACATCTGGATCCCATGGAAACCAAGTTTAGAACTTGCTTGCAAACCACCCATGGTAAGCTAATAAGCAAAACTTGTTTTATAAAACAATTAGTCTGTTGTTTTCAAATCCCTGTGGTCGTTATTTGATACTTCAGTTACCTTGGGGTTGATTCATTAAATCATGATTGAGCAAACAGTGGTTTAGCATAATAGATGAGCTGGGGGGTTTTTTTTGTGTGTGTGAAAGCTGTAGAGTTCATGCAGAAGGAATCATGTCTTCTGAGCATGGGGTCTGTTCCTCACTTCCCCACAGAGAATGTGTTCTAGGTTGTGGGGATTGGGCCAAGTGTGTGGGGCAGGGCCCGTAGCCTATTAGGGGAGTTGCTAGGGGAAGGTTGCCTGGGATTTGAGGAGTTTCTTTACACTGGCCGTTGAGAGGCCTGGCAGGTGAGCAGAGATGGCACAATCAGCGGCTGTTTACACAATTGTGTTTCTGTTAGGCTTACACACCCAGCAGAGAAGCCATGACAACGTTGATCCACCGAGGGAAACGTGTGGAAGTCGGGAGGCATGCAGACAAGCGGCTGGAGGCCGAAGAACATGCCGTGGTCAACCAGACTTTGGGGGAAGAGGATCCCGGAGACTCCAAGGACATCCGTCTTACTCTCATGGAAGAGATCTTGCTTTTGGGTCTGAAGGACAAAGAGGTAGGATCCGACTGGATCTCTCACCTTGGGGGTCCTTTCCTACTTACAGTTATTGATCTGTGCCATCTCTTTTCCTAGTAAGGCCCTGACAATGTACAGAATTTAGATTTGGTTTGTAAGCAACAAAAGGCACTCGGAAATGAGCTCAAGAGTGATACAATTTGGTAACAACTCTGCACAACTAAAACAAGTTTCCCAAACAAACGAGCAACATTAAGAAAAACAACACAGCAGCTTTGCAACTTGATGTGAAGGGGCAGAGAAAAGTTCAGTCAAGCGCAGAAAATTGAAATCCAGTGTCGGATTCTGCTTCCTCTTTGACTAAGATCATTGAAGACTCAGTTGCGATTTTAACAGTGCTTGTATGAAGGAGTGGAGTTCATTATGATGGGTGGTTTGCATTTTAAACCAGCAGTAAACTGATCCTTCTGGCATTTGTTTTACCAGCAAACCAGTTTGCCGAGGTTTTTTTTGCCAAGGTTCATAACTTTCCTCTAATTAGAAAAGTTTGACGGAACTAAGGACGGGTGTGGGAGAAGCAAAACTTCTCAAGAGCCTCCTTGGGCATTGCCAATCCAGCTATCATTACTAATGTATTCCTGGCTTGATCAGCCAACAATGTCACGTTAACTCTTGAAATGTTAATTTAATGCCATTGTCAGGAGAAGAGACGCTTGCTTTCCCTTGATTCAGTTCTCAACAAACAGAACCTGATTTAATGAAAAACCAAGAAACAGCAGCCCGTGCCAGCTTGGCTCCCTTCCTCCAGGGTGGAACAATAGGAAACTTGGGGCCCGTATTTTTGCCAGTCAAGTATGTGTGCAGAAACTCCCGTAACTTTGGCCATCGCAGATAAGAGTGGAGAAATGCTTCCGCCTAAGAAGCCGGAAGTTGCATTTGGAGGCTGTAACATAACAAACCAGCATTTAACCTTGGTGTGTTGTGTATATAACTCCTTGACCTTTGGGGACAACGTTTAAATTCATTGGGTCCTAATTCCAGCTCCACCTGTTCTGTGGCTTTCTCTCAGGAGTTTCATTTCCTGCTCTTCCACGGGGACGCCGGACACAGGTGGCAGGTTCACTCAGGGAGAAAACTGGTGCTGGCTTTCCTTGATTGTCCCTACTAACAGTGCCCAGATGTAGCTCCCATCCTGGATTTCCTAACTTTGCAGACCTGGAAGCTAATTGTAATTAGACTGAAGAGAAAAAGACATCGCTGCGGGATTGTAGAAGAATGCCCGACATTTTTTTTTTTTTTACAGTAGGGGATACCAAATTGAATCACTAATTAAAAGAATCGATGGGATAAATACCTTTTTACTGTACTTTAAGTATTCCCAAGACTTGTAGCTGGGATTTGCTTCTCTTGCTTGTAAAAAGGTGCAGCAAAACCCTCTTATTTGCGTCGTTTTGACTGACAGAAATCATAGAGGACAAAAGGGCAGTAAAATTGTGTTTGGCTTGAAATGGAGCCGAAAGGAATGGAATTCAAATTTAGCTCAAAGACAAGTTAGAATCGCTTTCAATCAGAATAGAGCTGGAAGGGACCTTGGGAGTCTTCTAGTCCAACCCCCTCCTCAAGCAGAAGACCCCTATACCATTAACTTTGTTGCAACGGTGAGATAAATGTCCCACTTCCTTTTCTTCTTCTTATGATTTGCTATCAACCCTGTAGGAGAAAGAAGAGATGCAAAATGAGAGAAAGAAAAAAAAAGTAAGAAAAACAGACTGAACTGCCAAGAGATTTATAAGCATCATAAAACAATGAATTGAGTGCAGATTTTCGAAAGAGCACTGAGTTCTACATATTTAAATGTTTTGTGTCATTTAAAAACTACAGATGGCTTTTAAATCCCATTTTTCCTCCATTACTTTCAGGAACTGTGTAACGATTTAATTGGAAGTTGAGAAGGAAAGGAAAGTTGGTGTTTTACGAGTATTTGCATATTTGAGAGATTTGAGGCTGATGGTAATTTGTGTGTGTGTTCTAGACATACAGGAACCGCAAAATCTCTGTTTGTTTTTCTATTTGTGTCCACATTTCATCCAAATGTTCTCTGCTACAATTATTTCTGGTATAACCTCCCTATCTCTGCTGTCAAAGTTGGAATTTAAGGAAATATATTATTAACCTAGCTGGGCCTTTTTAAAAAAAGCAATTAATCACAGCTAGCATGCTTGGTTATTAGGCATCGTTACAAAGTTTGTAGCCATTATCCTAATTGACTTATAATTATGTAATCTCAGAATCACCAGGCAAAAGAAAAAAACCTGAACAAATTAGATATAATATGACTAATTTTTTCCCCCACACCTGCCTGATGAAGAATGCAGGTTGTAAAATATGACACTGAAATTCAGCGTATCTTAAGTATCTTGAATTTAAACTCTGCACTTACGGATACTGTCTTCTTACTCGGAGGCACATTTTCTGAAAATCTGAATTTAATGATAGTTTTGCTGCTCTCTATTTTCACACCCTTTTATCAAGAACTGGTGTGGGGCCTTTTCCTCCCATTATTAAACTGACAACTAAGGGAGGACCTACGGCTGATGTTTGTGTGTCAGGATGTATAACAATTGTGCAAAACGTGCTGGGTAAAGGCTGGCAGGACCAGGGTGATTTGCGGTGAACCTGTGTGTGCACTTCAGGAACTGCTGAGCTCCCTCCGCTGACCTCTGCTTTCCTCGTCCTCTCAGGGCTACACATCCTTCTGGAATGACTGCATTTCTTCGGGGCTGCGAGGGGGCATCCTAATTGAGCTGGCCATGCGAGGGAGGGTACAGCTGGAGCCCCAGTCCATGAGGAAAAAACGCCTGCTGGATCGAAAGGTAGGTGTCAACCTTGAAGCTGCCTTAACTGTGGCCATTTTCTTTTCTGTAGCTTTCCTCTAAGGAGGTTTCTTTTCGCATTGCTTCAGGGCTGACACAGCCTGGAGCGAAGGGGCCAGGGAGGGGTGGGTGGGTGGGTGGGTATAGAGATAGCTGGGATATTGCAGCCAAAATAAAATTCTTTCCCCTGGGGATCAAGGACGCTGGTGGAGACTGAGGTCACCTGGCAACTGGACTATATGCTGATTGGACCATGTGACTGGTGACTCTGGGGGAGGGGAAGTGACAAAGTTTATTTTTAATTGGGTGTAAAACCAGTGGGAATTTAGAACCGGTTTTCCATTAATTTGATATGTCCCAATAAAATGTTCTTTGAGGAACATGCCTGCCTTGGAGTTCTCATTGTTGGGGATATATTACTTGGAACCTTGACAGTAGGTTTTGCCTTCCCTGCTCGCCCGCGCTCTTAAGGGCTGCAATGCCTTCAGCGCATGGACCCCCGTTTTCTTCTCCTGCTCAGGTCCTTATCAAGTCGGATGCCCCAACTGGAGATGTGCTGCTTGATGAGACCCTCCGCCATCTCAAGGCCACCGAGCCACCCGAGACGGTGCAAACCTGGATTGAGTTGCTCACAGGTAAGAGAGATTGGATGACTGCGTTGTGGGGCTGCTGCCCTCACCTCTCGGATCGCAACCATCGGCCCCCTGCAAAATGCTTCCCTTGTGGCTGCAGTGCGGAAACAGCCGTGCGGGTGACATCCTTCCCTGGACTTGCTGGTTTCTGCGCTTGGGGTTTTGTGGGATCGGTTGAAATTGGCCAAAGCCGACTCAATTGTAACTCGTGCTTTCAAGCCGCCACAGCCCAAATTAAAAAAACAAACAAACAGAAAATGGTGTACTTTATGGCTCAGTGCAGTGCATAGATTTGGATGGAAGGGAAATTAGTGAATTGTTAAATTGTTGAAGAAGACAGCATTACTGTGGTTTAGGGACACATTCAACTACCATCATAAACCATTGTCCAGAAATTGCAATGATCATCAACCTCAAAGGAAGAAATCAAATGAGCTTCTTCCAAGAGTTGGGCTTCTGGCGATCGCCGAGTCAGCTTTTAACTTTGTCCAAAATGTTGGGTGTAACACACTACCCAGAGGAAAACAGAGAATTGGTTTGTAGTGGATATAAAACCATATATTTGGGAGACGATCTTCAAAATCTAGATTGAAGAGAATAAAGGGGGGAGGGAAAGGTTTCAGGCTGGCCTGTCCAAAGGTGCTGGGGGCTTCCGTCACCATTTGCCCCCAGAGTGAACTTTTGGGTCCCCCGGACAGACAGTCGTGACTCCGAAAGGTCCCCTCCTTTGCAGGTGAAACCTGGAATCCCTTCAAGCTGCAGTACCAGCTCCGTAACGTCCGCGAGCGGATTGCCAAGAACCTGGTGGAGAAGGGCATCCTGACCACCGAGAAGCAGAACTTCCTCCTCTTCGACATGACCACCCACCCGGTCACCAACACCACAGAGAAGCAGCGGCTGGTGAAACGGCTTCAGGAGAGCCTCCTCGACAGGTGGGTCAACGACCCCCACCGCATGGACAGGAGGACTTTGGCGCTGCTGGTCCTGGCCCACGCCTCGGACGTCCTGGAGAACGTCTTTGCCAGCCTGGTGGATGAGAAGTACGATGTGGCGATGAATAGGTCCAAGGATCTGATGGATAGGGACCCCGAGGGGGAGGCCGCCAAGGCAGCGGGCACCGAGATGATCTGGGCCGTGTTGGCGGCCTTCAATAAATCCTAAACCCTCCTGGCGCATGAAGTGGTTCCAAGCGGCTTCGGCCCTTTTCTCCTCCAGGAAGGAAGCCCGTGGCTTGGTGGCATCCTCCCACCTTCCTGAGCTTTTGGTGACTGCGGCTTGCCAGGCCCACCGTCGGCCTTTGAAGCTGGGCCTGGAGAGCTCAGTTCTGTTACAGCCCTACCTTCACACACACACACACACACACACACACACACACACACACCACTGTCACACCTTCTAGGGATCTGGGGATCAGCCAAGAAGTTTGCGCATTGCTCTGGATCCCTGGTTGATTTTTTTCCGAGGCCCCCAACTTAAAACGAAGGAGGGGTTGCGTCTGGGACAAAAGGACAGTTCTTTCTCTCTGCCCCCCCCTCCCCTTTGCTCTCACTTCAAATCCTCCTCTTTTCTGCCCTAGGGAGGAGGGGGATTCATTTCAGTGGGTGTGTTTGCTCTCCTTTTTAAACCTCACGATCTGAACCTCATTTTTTTGTCCCGCCAGGTTTTTCTTTTTTGCCCATCCAAGTTCCTTTGCTTTTTTTTTCCCTTTCTTCCTTCTCGTGCTTTTCTTCTGCTCGCTGAATTACAGCACACGTCTCTATGCAATCTCGCCCGTGTTTGGTTTCTGCTTTTTGAACGTAAAGGTTGTGCGGAGAGTCTTGGCAATTTAAAAGTGACGCCCCAGGTTGTTTCCTCCTGGTACAGCTGTTCAGATGCACGCCAGTTAAAGTGCATCGAATTTAAGAGTTCAACCCTGTTCTGACAACCACCGAAGCCAGAATGCATTATTACAAACTGGTTATAGGTTTTTCCTGAAAGGGGCTGGGGTAAAACCATTCTATTTTCTTCGACTTATCTTGTGAGACTTTTAAGAGGTCCGTTGGCCTCGAAGGGCGTGCTTTAGAGCCTGTTTTCAGAACCATGAGATCTAGAAACCTGAAGCCGAATTCAAACGGAAGCTGAATTCCAGACCTACTGCGTAAAATTGTACCTTAATGCTTGTGGTTCTGCTCACAACTCAATGTACTTTAGTTTAGTGCCTTACCATGCGTTCCCAGAGGTGTGTTGAGGCTGCCTGAGCCACGAGTTAGAACTGACCCTTTGAAGCTGCTACAACACAGAGTTGTGGCCTCAACTCATCCAGGTCTGTTTCAGGGTCTTGAAGAACCATGGTTTCTGTGGGTTTGTAGTCTCTAGAGGCCGTTGCCTTGTTATTAAACTCTTTCCTTTCCTTTGAAAGTTGTGATTGTGTCCCCTGTAATTCTTTAAAAAAAATTTTTTGTGGTGGTTAAGTTAGAAAAAAAATCGCGGGAGGTTTCTAAACGTAGAAAAAGGATGGATTTAAGACCCTTTAAGTAGATTCTAAAGCCCGCTGCACATTTCCTCCAATGTCATAGATGGAGGAAGAAATTTGGATTGGAAAATTCAGAAGAACCGTCAGGCTGGATGGGAAGAGTAAAAAGTTGCAGCAGCTAGGTAAGTCGGTGAGAATCCCTACTAATGGCTAGAATTGGGTTACTAACTTGGTGCAGCAGAAAACGCTTCCCTAGATCTCAGAATTCCCCCCCCCTTTTAAAAAAAAGTTAAGTCCCCCCCCTTTCCCATAACCCCCCCCCCCCACCCTTGCGCATAAAACAGCTCCGTTGTGCTTCAGTTTAAGGACGTTTACTTTCTCTGAATAACATTTCACCACAAACAGCTACAGGATGAGGTATTCAAGAAGAAAAAACTTTGGTATAAAATGTACAGCTTTCGTTCCAACTTTTTTGGTCTTTTTGTTTTCTTGTTTACAGGCAAAGGGGGAAAAAAAGACTTTGGTTTTTTTTTTCCTTTTTTTTAAAGTTAGCACAGTTGACAAACGAAGGAGAAACATTCAGTTCATTAATAGATAGTAATGCACTGCTTTGATTTTAAAAACAGGATGACCACACCACTCAGCTTACACTGGCCAGGGAGTGAAGAGGAGGGGGAATAGATCCACTTTTGAATGACAGGGTAGTCTTTTTTTAAAAAAATGATCTTTTATTCCAGTGGTTCTCAATCTTTTCTTTGCCATGGCCCCCCTTTAAATACCCTTTGTAGCCACATAGCCCCCCAAAGACTTAAGATTTAAATCATAACATTTCTTCAAGTCTTTGTGGACCCCCTGTGGTGACATCATAGCCCCCTCCCCAGATTCCACGGACCACAGGTTGAGAACCACTGTTTTATGCTATAGAGAAATTTGCCTATTTATCTCTGGAATAATTATTTGTTTTCAAAGTTATCAACCTGATCTTACAGGTAGGGGGAAAAGTCATGGGACATATTTTTGAACATAATTTTGAGCATGGACCATAATTCTGAGCTGCTATTAACTATTGAGGGTCTCAATTTGGTAATATAAACAAGTCCTGGTTCTGTTTAATGTTCCTCCCAAAGCTGGACGGGTTTTACAGTTTTAAACTATTTAAGAGGCTAAACAAGGTGGAACATGTCAGGATTGACAGAAAAACACCCAACTCAAGGAAGTGAGATCTCAACGTCATTAGGGCTTGGTCTGAGCCCAGGTGTTGTAGACTTAAATCACAAGCAGTCTGTCTTTTTGTGTGTGTGTGTGTGCGTGTGCGTGTGCGTGCCTGTGACATTGCAAAGCTTTGGTTCCTGAAAAACGTACGGATTGTGTGACAAGCAAATAAAAATAGCGATAAGAGAGCTGATTGAGACTGGAATCAGAGTTGAGTTGCACACATGGTACTATACTGATGGTACTCCAAGAACCAGTTGGTATCCGATGGATTCCTTGCAAAACCAGATTCATTGGACTTTGGAACTACGTTTATGGAGTTTAGAAAACTATTTTCTTAAAGCCATCTGTTAGCCTTGGCTGCCACACCTTGTCAAACAGGTGGGAGGCTGGTTGGTTGCCTTCCAGATCTCATTCACTATGGAGATCACCAACAAGGATGTGTGTTTGAGGCAGGTAAAAAAGAAAAATCTCCCAAGAGCTTAACAGGTTGGCAAAAAGAGCCGGTTCAGAACTTGGTTCTTATGGACTCGCCTGTAAGAAGTACGGGCGAGTACTTCTTTTAGTACTTCTTTTTAAAAGATATTTTAAATACCAGGGTAAGAAATATGCCTATTTTAAGGCATCATCTTTCGATTTGATAGTCGAAGCCATATTGACGAATGTGAATTTTTTTTTCCTGTTTGTTCAGATGTAGTTTAAAGGCCGCAAAATTCATTTTTTGGGGAGAGCGAACGAGTCACATTGTGCTAAAGCAAATGCTAAGCTAAGGTTTATAATTGTGGCTTATTACACAAGTCTCCATTGGCTGGTTTGCATAGAGATTAAGTCGTAATGGATGTGTCCACACAGCCAAAAAGAAACCACATTAGGGTTCATAAACTCAGCTGAAAGAGGCAAGAGACGAGAAGTTTTTCCTCCTGTAATATTCTGGTTTTATCGGAATTTTGCGAGTGGGGCCGATACTGGAGTTGCGAGGAAGTAGATTATTAAAATATGAGATTGTTCAACAGGGCAACACTTCTGCCATAATCATATCCTAACAACTTTGAAAAGCTCCGATCAAATATAAGTACTAAATTTAGCTACTCATTTAGAAAATGCGTTAATTAGAAGCTGAACGATTTGTTCTGGAATGAACTTCTTACAGCTCTATTTTTGTGCCTGGTTACTTTACCTTCGAACGGTATTTTCTCACGGTGAGTCACCTGAACCCCTCCTTTGGTAAAACTGTAATAACAACTGAAAATGTAATAATTAATGCTAACGGCTGGTCAGAGCGTGGTTGTCAGAAGCGAGTGGACAACCTTTATGGGGAAAAAACAAATCTCAGAAGAACTGAGTTTTTGAGACCCGGTCTGAGCGTTTAAAAAAAAAGAAAAGAAACCAGAATATTTTAAAAAAAGTGTCGGCAGTGAAAAGGGAGCAAAGGAAGGAAAGCTATCAGCCTCATAAGAAGAATGAGTAATATATATAACTTTTTTCCCCCTCTGGTTCCATAAATTTCCATTTGGAATTGGCAAACAATTTAGTCCCCCCCCCCTTTTTAAAATCCCGTTTGTTCATTTGGTGGCTCAAAGGTCTGTTCAGAAAGGAACTTCTGTCCCAGCAGCTGAGTCCCTTAAAGTGCATTATCTTAGCTTCCACTGGGAACACCGTGGCCAGAGAGTGGGGTGGGGGAAGCAGTTTGGGAAAAAACGGGGTTCAGGGTCTTCTCTCCCCCCAGTGCCCTCTCTGTCCAGAGCAAGCTGAGCGTCCTGATGCAAACCAAGTACTTAGAGAAGCCATGCAGGAAATAAAAAATAGAGAGAACTATCTATTACGACGCACGCACCTGCTCCCAACACCGACGCACTCTCCCCGACACACACCCACACTCACATACACACCCACACACAAGAGTTTGTTTGCAAAAGGGAAACAAAACCATCTTTGGTATCTTTTTGGTGCAAGAGACAAAGTGAGGTAGAATTTCTTTTTTTTTTTTCCGGTAATTTTGAGAACCTTTGGGACAAGGGGAACACCCAAGAGGCATGGAAGGGGAGGAGGAGGAAGAGGAGGAAGCAGCAACAGCCAGTTTGGGGGGTGGGGAAAGGAGGGCCCAAAGAGGGGGAGCCAAGGTGGGTCTGGCGCCCTCTGCATAGATGGCAGTGACTTTGACCGCCGATCAGATAAAACGAAGGCAGATTTCCAAGGTGCACAGAGAATAATTTGCGTTTGTCCAGCCCTTGGTGGAGAGGGGAGATCGAAAAGGCTTCCCAAATTCATGTTTTCCATTTCCCCAGGAAGTGGCCTGCTCCCTGCCTTCCGTCCATGCTCCTTAAGCCTTGCTTTTCGATGCTCACTGGACATTTTTGGGCGATCCCGGAATGCCTCCCTCTGACACCTTAGCCTCTCCATCTCCCCAACCCCTCCACCCCAAGAGATGCCTTATAAAATTTAAAATGGCTTGGCTGTGATGGATTTTGCTCAGGAATTGCTGCTGGGGTGACAAACCTCTATTTAGATAACAACAACAAAAAAAAAAGTTACGGAAGGGAGTTTACAAGCCCAGCCCATGAGGTTTGGCTGGTTTGATTAAGATGAAGGGGGTTTCGCCGGATCCTGGTTATTTTCCCCCTTGTACCTGTTGCAAGGCAGCCCCCACCCTAACAAAAACTAGCTGGAACAAGGAGCAAGCCAGAATAGAAAAAAGAAAAAATGTTGGGAACCTGACTACCCTAACGCAGAATTGAGAAGCAAGTTGCCATTTGCAAAAGTTTGATAGATGGGTAGATCTTTGCTTAAGAGGCCGGATTTTGGGCAGTGGGCAGGTTCCCCACACAAGGGGTCTAATTTTCCCCTGTTCTGCCCCAAAGCTTGGAAAGAAACAAGCAGAGAAAATCAAATGAGGTGGATCCATCCAGAAATGCTCTGAGCAGCTTCCTTTTGTTCAAGTGTGTTTTTTCTTTCTTTCTTTCTCAAGCTGCATTTGGGAAGGATTGAGGCTGGCGAGGCCAGAGGGAAGAAGGGCAACGGGGAAGGGGGCGAGGTGGCATGAGATGAAATGATTGACAAGGGAAGATCTTTTAGGGCTGGGTGGAGAAAAGGGACCACCAGGAAAAAGAGCCGGATTGCAGGGGACTTTAAATAAATTGAAAATAGAATAGAGGACGATGCCTGAGTGCCTTAAAAGAGGTGCCCGGTCTTGTTTTCCGTACCATGAAAAAAAATCACCTGCTTTTTTTCCACAAATTAAGTGCGGCTGGTGGCATTTCATTTTTGGTTCCTGTTTCCTGGTCAGTTGGCCGTCTCCATCCTGAATATTCCAACCCAAGAAAGCTGTTTTTGCTTCCTGACCCCTTTCAAACAAGGCCCAGGAAGGGAGCCGTGAGATAAGTGGGCCGCCAGAAGATGCTGGAGAAGGGAGGGGGGAGGTCAAGGAGGGGCAGCAGGGGGATATTCCGGATGCAAAATTAGCCGGGGGTGGGGGGTGGGGGGTGGACCTCTGCACAGAGGGGGACGGACGGATGGACATTTGTGCTCATCTCAGATTGCTGTCTGTCCTGCAGTGGCTTAGAAAACGGAGGCAGAGGAATTCTGGTTTAAGACCGGTTCTGTTTTGTCTTAACTGGCTTGAAACCGTGAGAGAGTGAGGGGGGGTCTCCATCATTACGCTTCATGCATTGAATTGTCGGGGGGGGGCTTGGGGGAGATTGGGCCGGGCCCACCTGCCTCGGGTGGTACTTGGTGCCAAGGACTTTCGGAGGAAATTACTTGCTTTGGGATGTTTGCCCCTTACTCCAAAGGGTGAGGGGTCTTCTCCATGGTGGAAGGTAACCCCCGTTCTGGTCCTTCGTCCTCCCTCCTCCCCCCTCCCCCCTGCTTTGAACCACTAGATGGCGATGCATCCTCGTCGGGGGGACCCACACGGGACAGTTTGTAGAAGGAAACAAAAGGAACCCCAACTTCTTGGAGGCAGCAGCCTTGACCGTCCTTCTCAAGGTCCTTCAGGGAGTCCGGTCAAAGAAGAAGGGGCTCACCTTGGCCTAGGCTCCCCCCCCATCGCCCTCCCCGGGGTCTCAAATTACAGGAGGGCGGTGACCCCAGAGCAGGATTCAGAAACGACTGTCCCTCCTTTTCCTTTGGCCATTTTAACGCCTGCCCGGCTGAAGTGCTCGTCTTCCATCTTTGGTGCAAGAAAGGGGGAAACATCTGGCGTCCTCTCGGGGGGAGGGGAGGGGGGCGAGGGTGTCACGCTTTGGTGCAAGTGACCGCCGAGGACGGGGTAGAGCCGGCGGAAGGAGACCTCCCTTCCTCCATCCATTTGTCCAAGCTCCTCCGCCTGGCGTTCATGAAGAAGTTGCTGACGGTGGAGAGCTCCAGGCCCAGTTGTTGGGCGATGGTGATCTGAAGGTCCTTGGAAGGTCTTTGGTTCTCGTGGAAAATGGCGTGGAGGGTGCGGCGCTGGATGTCCGTGAAGACCAGCCGGTGGCGTTTGGGGACGTGGTTGCGGTCAACTTTGCTTTGGTCTTGCTCTTTTCTTTTGCAGGCTGCGGGTGGAGGGGGGGAGGGAGAAAAATGGGCAGGTTGGAAGGACAAGAAGCCGTTAGTTAGGCAGCGTATAAAAGAAGAAAATAAATATCAATTGCCCTCTGGATGGCTGTTCGCCTCGGCAGAGGATCAGCTCACATCTCCGCCTATTATTATCCTTTGCTCTATCACCACCGGCATTCTGGTAGACTGCCCCTCTCGAGGGAGGTTTTGTGGAATGAAAGAGGCACCCAGAGATCATCTTCCCTCCCAGCCTTCCCCCCCGTCTCCTTTCCATTGCTAACTAAACCAGTTTAAGATCGAGGGCAGGGTTGCCACCTGGGTTAAAGCACAGGCCTGGGGCACCCAGTTTGAGAGAATATTTCTGTATTATCGGGGGGGATAAAGTGACCGGCCTCCAGTTGATTGGGGGGGCAGGAAGGTGGAGTAGCTGGGTTTGGGGGTCAGATGCAAAGCGTTTCCAGTTCTTTGCTTGTGTGTGTGTGTGTCTATTTTGCTTCCCTTCCCTTGGAATCAAAAAATAAAAGTTTGCTCTTTAGCCCGAGGATGACCTTAAAGCACACAACTGCACCCGCTCCCTGCTTTTATGCCTTCATTTAATGGCAGGGATGGAGGAGGTGGAGGAAGAGGGGAGTTTGAAATTTAATGCTAAATCAATAGCTCTGGTGACTGAAATCTTCTTCTCCTTTTCTTGCCTCTCCAGCCCTCTGGCTCCTCGCAGTCCTTTTCCCAGCATAAACCCATGTGGGCATCCGGAGGCAAGCCCGGCCTTACATGGCAAGGGCGGCCCCGTCCTCCTCAGGATACCCCCAAATTGGGCTCAAGGGAGAAATACGCTCCCTCCCTCCAGCAAATTCAGAAGCTGGCGAGAGATGGTTGGGGAACAGACCCCTCCGACGTGCTCAAGTTTGGTCCTGCCATCTCACCCAGGGTGCCATTTTTAACCCACTTTGATCAGCTTAGCACGCAACCTTCCCGTGCAACGGTGGTGGTGCCTTTTAGAAACCTGCTTGATGGGTTGGTAAAAAAAATAAATAAATCAGAATAGCAGCTTTCCAGATGAAACATTTTAATAGATGTCTAGTGACTAAAAGGTAAAGGTAAAGGTTCCCCTCGCATATACGTGCTAGTTCTAGACTCTAGGGGGCGGTGCTCATCTCCGTTTCAAAGTCAAAGAGCCAGCTCTGTCCGAGGACGTCTCCGTGGTCATGTGGCCGGCATGACTCAATGCCAAAGGCGCACGGAACGCTGTTCCCTTCCCACCAAAGGTGGTCCCTATTTTTCTACCTGCATTTTTTACCTGCTTTCGAACTGCTAGGTTGGCAGAAGCTGGGACAAGTCACAGGAGCTCACCCCCTTACGCGGCACTAGAGATTCGAACTGCTGAACTGCCGACCTTTCGATCGACAAGCTCAGCGTCTTAGCCACTGAGCCACCGCGTCCCTGTGTCTAGTGACTAGCTCTACCTTTTGAGAGCTTATTCAGGAAAAAAAGGAGATTTTTCTCCAACTAACAAATACAGCACTTAATTGGATCTGTAGAACACTTGTCTATGGAGATTCTTAGTCTTTCAAGTCATGGTTGTCCCAAAGGTGCTTTTTTGAGAGGCAACTGGACTTCCTTGTTTCTTCTTTGAAGACCTTTCACTTCTCATCCGAGAAGCGTCTTCGGGCTCTGACTGAATGGTGGAGAATGGATTTATATTCCTTGCAGTCATCTGGTCGTTGGCGCTCTCTCTGAGAATCGTTGAGGCCGCTTGGAGGTTTGTCTGTGCTCTCAGGGTCACCTGAATCCTGTAATCCGGATTCAGGTGACCTCCAAGTGGCCTCAACGACTCTCTAAAAGGATGCAAATGACCAGCTTTATTTGCCAGGAGTATAAATCCTTCCATTCCCCACCATCCACTCAGAGCTGAAGAAGCTTCTTGGATGAGAAGCGAAACCTCTTCAAAGAAAAACCAGAAAGTCCGGTTGCCTCTTGAGAAAGCACCTTTGGGACTATAGAACACTTATTCTATTCTTATGAAGCAACATGTTTTAAAATGTAACCTATCACTCATATATAATTTCCTGAATCCCCCAAACCTTGCAAAATTCACTACATAGTTCTATCACATACGCACCATAGTATTACGTGCTCCTTCTGTGTAATTTCATTACTATTATCCATGCGCTCTATGCCGTACGCCACATAAATAAATACATTCTGTTAGATTTCCTAAATAAAATTCATTTGAACTCCGTATTTGGAGTGTAACTAAAAATTATAGGAAGCCACTTTTAAAACACCGCCTTCGAGGATGGGACTTGAACAAAATTACTAACGTGGAACAATTACGTACTGTTAAGGGAAGCAAAATTTAAACAGGGATTTTCTCATTTTCTATTTCCAAAAATAATTGCCAAGGAAGGTAACCCATACAGTGTATCCCCATACAGTGATGGTTTGCTTAACGGTGGTTTATAGAAAAGCCTTAATCGCCTGAGTTCGCACAACGGGAGAAACTCAATCCAGATCTTTGGATGGTGTGTGTGAATCCCGGTTGTGAAACCAGGACCACAATCGAAAGTGCTTTCTAAAGCTTCGTGGACCAGCCCCTGAACAAATCTATAATTCTTTTTCTCATCTGTTGCCAAGCCTCGCAGGTTGACAATTCCTCTTGACAGAAGGTTGGGCATCGACATCAAAATCATGCAGATCTCGATAAGCCGTAGCTAGAGAAACACCTTCTGTGCATTGCAGCATTCAAACGACGTGATTGTTGTTGGGTTTTTTTGCAAACCTAGATCGTTTTAAGCAGACTTAAAGGTGTTTTAATGTTTCATGAATTAAGGTTCGATCATCACCCCAGTGTTAAAATCTAGCAGAGCTCTTTATAAATCAAGCCCTTTATATTTGAATGAAGAAGTTTCCGGAAGAATGTTGGATGTTGGTTTAGAAAGGGCAACTTTTAGAACAGGCATCCCTGGGAAATAGGGAGTGCCTCACACCTTTTGAAAGTTTAAACTTTCTGCTCCAAAGAATGAAGGATGTTGAAGTAAATCTGGAAATGTGCCTCAAAAGTCTAGGAGGCTGAGTGACGTTGTGAAATTGTGTATTTCGCAATCATAAACCTGCTTGTGGTTTGGAAAGTCTGATTCTGCCTAGGGTCCTTTGCTCCAAGGTTGGAGTGCTGGGATAAGAGAGGGGACTTTTTGGTGTTGGCCCCTAGATTTTTGGAAATTCTCTCTTCCAGTAAGATCCCTTTTTTCCTACCTTTTAAACTTCCGGGCTAATTTTACACAATTGATCTGTTTTGAGGGAGATATTGTCTTGTGTTTTTTTCTTTTTAGAGCATCCTGATTGCTAGTGATTATTTTTCATATACATAGCTACACGCCTATGGCTCCATATAAATAGATAAATGCCTCTTTCTGTTTTCTTCAAGCGACTTTGGTTACCTTCCGTCGCAAAATTTGGCCCTCCTGGAACCAAAGAGACATCTAATTAACGGTGGTTTTAATTGCTTTAATTGTGGGCAGGAAACCTGCCGGAGGATAGCCTAACCCTTGGAAGGAAGCACGTGCCCATGGTCCACAGCAGAAAAGGCACAGAAAATACAGATTTTTACAAAGTAAAAGCCACAGTCACTCTGCCATGGGATTTCTCTCCCCCCCGCCCCCCAAATTCTGATCTCTGCTCCTGTCTTGTGGCTGTGAAACGTGACAAGCTTGTTTTGCTCTTCTGTTCTTCCCCAGCAGACCCACCCCCAACACACACACACACACACACACACACACACACACACACACTGCCTTTGCTACGCTGCTCTGGCTGCACGCTGATAGAAAATATTGATCAGATCCCAACTATATGGCTGCAAAGAACAGCCAGTTTCGCGTTAACCCTTGCAGGGTGGAATTGATGGCGGGCTGATGCTCAGGAGAAGAGGCGGGAGGGCAGAATATTTCAGGAAAGGGGAGACGCCCTTCAGCTGCAGAAATTGGGGTTCAACTCCCCCAAATCTCTGGGCTTGGCTCTCTTGAATACGTTATTGGTGTCCTTCCTACCCCGGAGTCATCCGATTGAGTGTATCCCTCTCTGCGTGGGCACCGACCAAATATAGACGATGGCAGAAAAGACAGAAATCTTAGCTTGGGATCCACTAGCTCAAAACAGAAAATCCTGCCTTCTCATCAGGTTTTTCCTGTACTTCAGAGCTTACCTAAAATCTGGTAAATTATGCATTAGGATTTTTCTCGCAGCGTTAAGCCAAAAGGCTCTGCTAGGAAATTCTCCCACTTGAATCGAGCGATTGTTGGGCCGGTCTCTGGCCTTGCCTCTTGAAACCGATGAAGATGCATTGAGTCACCTCCCTTAAAAACCAAAGGCATCTTCTATTTATTATTCGGTTTAGATTCATCTCGGGCTCCTGGCTGAGGTTTAACCATGCCTGGACCAGGTTTGGCTCCTCTAATTCAGTAGATGCTTTGCTCTTATTTGTGGAACGGAAGGCGAGCCGGATTCCGAATTAAAGAATAATAATAATAATAATAATTTTAAAAAATCACCTGCAAATCAAAGATCTTCACTCATCCCCAGCTCAGTTGTTCTATAATAATAATAATAATAGTAATAATAATAATAATAATAATAATAATAATAATCCAAGAACCTCCTTCCTCTCTTTTTGAATGTTCAGTTGACTGAGTTTCATGTTTAATGAATAAAATAAATAATAATGTCATTATTATTATTATTATTAATTATTATTATTCTTCAAGAACCTCCTTCCTCTCTTCCCCAGTTCAGTTTATTCCTCTGTTTTAAAATAACTTTCCCCAGATAAATGAAGTTTCCTAGATAATCTTCCCTTTAGGCAGAATCGCGTCCACTTTTGGCTACGTTTTGGTGGCGGAAGCCGCCAAGTCGATGAAATAGAAAAATGACTTGCTCGTTTCAGGTTTTGTTTTTAGCATTTTTTTTTTTTACGAACAAGCATTGGGTCAGGTGGGTGCTGCAATTTGGGAATTTAATCAGCTGCTTTTCGCCCTCCCCCCCCTTTGAGGGTTTGGGGGGGGGAGAAATGATTGGGGAGCGGCAGGGTTAGAACCAAGAAAGGGGCACTGTGGGGCCAATTGAAACCTCATATCTCCCCCCACCCACCCACCAAAAAAAAAATAAAAATCGATGTTCTGTTTGAAAGGGAAAGCCCAAGGGAAGAGCAGTACGAGTTGACCGTTGGGTAGCTGGTGGCTGGTTGTGCCTGAGAAAAATCAATGATGCTCTTACATGAAGATCCTCTGTAGGTTGAAGGGATGTCTGGAAGAGAAGGGGGGGGGATTCTTCCCTTCCTTCCACTCCCCCCCCCTTTTCACGTTGCCAGGGAGAGGGGAACAAAAGAAATCTCTGCCAAACGGAGAGGGTCATCTTGAGCAGGGCCATTTCCATCCTCCGATTCCAAGTTGGCTTCTGGCTGACCCGTGGCTGAGGTTGACTTCATGGCCGTTGGCACATTTGCAGCCTGGTTGAGAAGGTCACCCTTAGGCCTGGATGAGCCCCGGTGGGTCTGAAGCAGAGTATTTTTCCCCAGCCCCCACCCCCAATTAATTTCATTAATGACGCTCTTTAGCCTTCCTGCCCTTCGGTTACGACCCCACCTTTTCATCCCCGGGAAATTTTTAAAACCCTCCTCTGTAGAATTGGACTGCATCAATTAAACTCCAGTCGCCTCCCCCCTCTCCCCCCCCCGGACTCATCAGCCCAAATGCATAGCCCCTTTCTTTTTCTCAGAAAGCAAGCCCCATCGAAATCACGGCAAAGCCTTCGTAGCCGTCGCTGGTTTAAATTTTAGCCATTTTAATCCACGCAAGGTGACCTTCCCAGGCTTTGCTTTTCACCCCAGAGGCTATCTTTGGGGGGGCCTGGGGGGGCGTAAGGGGTTTAGCAATAATTAAAAATGGAAGCAAGCGCCACTCTGGAGGTTTGAATGGGGAGAGACCCACTAAAATGTGCATGAATTTTGCATTCAGTCCCGTTGGCCGGTTTGGAAGTGGTCCCTGAGCTTAAAAAATGTGCAGGTTTTATTGCCATATTTTTGTGCATGCATGACGAGCGTGGGGTTTTTTTTTTCCCGCTCCCAGATTCAGGGTTTTTGGAACACAAAACCGGCCAGGCTTCTTCTAAATCTCCTCCTTAGTTTAAGACTATCCATTTCTAGAGTCAATTGAGCCTAAAAGTGCTAAGCTTTTTTTCATACGAACTCAAAAATAGACCTTAGACAACTTGTGGAGGCTTCTCTCGGAAGGAAGACCATTTTAGCATAACAACTGCACGGATCACGGTTTGAGCCGGACCCAAGTTAAAAGCATCGTGTTTCTGGCTTCTCGTTCGACCTGATGCACCAGATGGCCATCCTTCAGGGATCATTTCAAAGCTTGAAATGAATTGCTCGCGGTCGGTCCCCAGCGTTAGAGGAGGCAAAAGGGAGGGAAAAAACAGAGTGGAATGGACATTTTCTATAAAAAGCCAATGAAACTTGCTTTTCCGGACTTGGGGGGGGGGGGGGGAAAGAGGCTCAAATATATCTATAAGCACTTTAAAACCCCGGCACAGAAGTTTTGCAGAGTGCAATTTTTGAAGCGATTTGTTTTGCTTAAAAACAGGGGGGAAAAAAAGTTGCCTTGGCTTGCTCACAGTCAGCCAAAGGATGCTGTTACCTTAAGGTGAATTTGGAAATAGATGGGGAAAGTGGTGTCTTATTCAGGAAATGAACCAATGTTTTTTGAAAAGCGTCTTAGGGTTCATTTCTTTTTCGGGAAAAGCGAGAGAGAGTCTAAGATTAAAGTGTTCCTCATCAGGAGCCAGTGGGTCTCCTCCCAGCTCAGCCTGTTAGGAGATCCCCCCCAGAGATCCATTACCACCGGATCACACAACCGCACCTCTTGAATTATGGTGGTGCGATTTTACTGCTTCTTCTAGCCAGTTTCGGTGGGAATTCATTGAAATTTGGAATCTCCTCTAAAGGGAACTTTGGAACTGCCCGCTGCATGAAAGCAGGCAGAATTGTGATCTAGTGGATCTAACTGACTGAATAGATCAGGGTGCAAGCGGATCCTCTAATTTTTTTTTGCAAGTAGATTCTAGCACATGCGACGTGGTCTCTGGAGAGATCACCCGGCGTGGCCTAGCCTTAGGGAAACTAACAGGGAAAAGCACGGAGAAGAAAACAAAGCAGGTGTTAGTCTAGAAGACCTCTAGGGTCCCTTCCAATTCTGTTATTCTGTTATCTTTCAGATTAGTTTTCTCCACCTTGGCCCCTTTTAAGATGGGTGGACTACAATTCCCAGAATTCCCCAGCCAGCATGTGTGGACTTCGACTCCCAGAGTTCCCTATTCAGCATGGAATTCTGGGACTTTGAGTTCAAATGCGCTCTTGGCTGTAAGGCTCACACTAACTTGGCTCCTTCTGCTGGCTGTAAAAACAATATTTCATTTCTCCCCCCCCCCCCCCCCCAAAAGTTGTTTTTTTCCCCTAAATTTCATTTCCCCCTCTTGCAGGAACGTATCAGCAATCTCTGTTTTTGTAATTCCTCATCAGATCAGAGTTGGTCCTTGTTCAATCAAAGAAACTTCTCTTTCCGTCATTTAGAAAGTTAAAGCACCTGACCCAGATGGTAGGCTAAATTTTGCCATTGACCCTCCGAATAATATTTCACAGCCGGAACTTTTCCCTTCTTATATCCCAGTTAAATATTGTCTTTTAGAAACCCCGTGAGAAGTTTAAAACCCAACAGCCTCCATCATTAGCAACACAAAAAGGAAGAAAAAAACTTAATTCCAAATATTGTTATTGATCCAAATATCTTTGCAACACTGGCAGTTTTTTAAAAAAACAACAACAACAACAAAAGAAATGCTGAAGAAACATTAAGACGGGGTGGAGAAGGATGAGTTTAAGGGGGGATATTTTGGTCTACATGAAGGAAAATAGATTGTGTAACAAGACAAGGAAAACCCAAACAGACACGTCTAGACATAACTCCTAGAAAGACGCTTTTATCAGATCTGCGTTAGCAGCTACTTCTCTATTTCAGAAAACCCCATCAATCGAGGTCCATATAACCTGAGCATAACACCCCCCCCCAAAAAAGAGATTTCACAAGATTTAACCATGTCAAGAAATTGACTTAAAGCCTCCTTCCCTTTAATTTTTTTTTAAATTCAATTTTTAAATGTAAAAAACCCAAATCACAAATTTTTCCTTCTCCCTCTGTTTTCCCATGAAGGACTGACCCCCTATTTGTTAGTAAAGAAGGGGGGTGGGGGGGAAACTTTTTCACATAGGACCAGCAGAGATGCTGGAATGGTGGCAGGGTGAGAGGGAGCACTATTTTTATTTTGGCCAGCTTGCAAAAAAGAGAAAAAGAAAAGAAAGAAGGAAGGAAGGAAAGAAAGAAAAAGAAAGAGACAGATGGAGAGAAAGGGAGGCAAGGAAGGAAGGAAGAGAGGAAGGAAGAAAAGAGACAGACAGAGACAAAGAGAGGGAGAGAAGGAGGGAAGGAAGAAAGGAAAGAAAAAGAAAGACAGATGGAAGGAAGGAAGGGAGAGAAAGAAAAGGAAGGGAGAGAGAAAAGGAAGGGAGAGAAAAGGAAAGAGAAGAGAGAGAGACAGAGGGAGGGAAGGAAGGAAGAGAGAAAGGAAGAAAGAAAGAAAGAGACAAAGAGAAGGAGGGAAGGAAGGAAGAAAGGACGGAAAGAGACAGACAGACAGAGACAGAGATAGAGGGAAGGAAGGAAGAGAAAGGAAAGAAAGAAAGGCCTTGTATGTACCCATGAAGGGTTGGCTTAAGCCGAATGTGAGCTTGTTGGCCCTTCCCTGGGTCTGAAGTGGGTGGCCTGGAGCTGCTAAGGAAGGAGGGAAAGGTTCTCCAAAGACACGAAGACGCTGCATGTGTGAATGCGAAGGCATGGAAAGGAAAGCCAGCAGCATCTTCTACGCCTCCCAGCTCAAAAGCATAATTGGAGAAGCCGCTCCTTCCCACTCCCCCAGAATGGGCCATCCATCCCTGGTGCTCCACAGGGAGATCTTTGGACCTGGGATGGAGGGTCCACCTGAAGGGTCCGAGAACGTTGCTGGAGTTTAGGATGGCGATGCGAGGCGTGTGGTGTGTGGTGTTTCTGGCTTTGCAGGACACTTTCCTCCCTGACCTTGACCGACGGGGCCTTGTTGTGGAAGGGACTCGCGGGAGGGGAGGGGAGGGGAGGGGAGGGCGGGTTGGAGATCTGCCCTCCCCATTATTGACTTCTTTGGGGAGCTTGTCCCGTGACCCACAAGGTTGTGGAGAGGACGGAACTGGGTTAGGCCTTGGAGGGGACGTTGGCCTAGATTTTAGCTCCGATGCACTAATGCTAGTAGACGAATGTTGAGTATTGATCGGAGGCTGGAGGGAAACCAGATGTGGGCTTAGGTAAACCCCTGGCCAATTCCACTGGGACGGGGGAGCTTCAGAAATTCTCTCCTGGGCCCTCAATCCTGTGGACGACCTTCAACGGTTCATTGAGTGACCGTTCGAAGTCACAAGGGCACTGAAAAAAAGACTGTTTTTCACACTTAACGACCATCGCGGCCGCTCCATGGTCACGTGATCAAAAGTCAGACGCTGGGTAACTTAACTCCTATTTATGACGGTCACAGAGGGGTGAGGGGTGACGCGATCCCCTTTTGTGACCCTTTGACCACGGGGAAGCCAGACTCACATAACAACCTCTGTACTCCCTTAACGATGGCAGCGATTCACTTAAACAACTGTGGCAAGAAAGGTTGCAACGTGGGGCAAAGCGCCCTTAACGGGCGTCTCGCTTAGCAACAGAAATGTGGGGCTCCATTGTGGCCGTTAACGCGAAAACTACAAGTGGCACACCTTCCCTACAAATCTGGTGGCACCGGAAGCCCAAGGACAGATTGTCCCCCAGAAGTCAGTCTTGGTGCCTGCCGTGGGTCTTGTGTCTAGGGAAGCATCAACATCTGAAGGTCATCAGATGTCCTCCTTGGCGTCCGACCTCCCTTGTCTCGTTCCTACCTCCGCCCCCTTGGATCCCAGCTATGAAAATATTATCTTACCTTCTAACCTTAAAGCTGCCATCCTCTGAAATTCGGGCTCTTGAAGCCACCTCCACATCCTTTTGAAGGTCTCCCTCCCGGACTTGAGTTTGCTCCAGGGCTTGGGGTTCCTCAGGAGGTCGGACAGGGTCCCTTGGGACCGGCAGAGAACCCGCTCCGCGAAGATGGCTTGGGGGATGCTGTAGCGCTTGAGCTCGGCGATGATGCGCTGGGCCACTTCTCGGGTGTTGATCTCCTCCAGCTGGCTGGAGAGGACCGTGGTCTGGCTGGCGATGGGCGGGTTGGGCCGAGAGTTCATCTCTGGCCGTGGGTGGCCGTAGCCGCTTTGACTCATGGGGTTGGGAGACGCCATGGTGGAGTTTTGGGTGGGAGACATCTCTCTTTGGAAGTGCTGGTCCATCCGGCCAAACATGGCGGCCGAGTGGCCTTCGAAGCCGTTGCCCAGCACCATCTTCTCGTTGGCCAGAGGAGCCACCGAGTGTCCGGGGTAATTGTGCATGGGAACCAGCTGCGGGCTGGACAGCGAAGACAAACTCTGGCCCATGCCCAGATCTTTGTGGTGGTACGGGCTGTAAAAATGCCCGCCGGCGCCCAGCCCTCGGTCTTCCCTCATGAGGGTGAAGCTCCCGATGACGTTGCCCATGGGGAGGCA
>WNWU01000084.1:925500-946301 GCA_012654045.1 Ptyas mucosa
AAGAAAGAAAGAAAGAAAGAAAGAAAGAAAGAAAGAAAGAAAGAAAGGCAGCTTACCTATTGTTGCATGTTATCCTTTGAGAGGCAGGTAGGATGAGAGAGAGAGAAAGAAAGAAAGGAAAAGAGAGAAGAAAGATTATTTTGACTCTCTCGGGTACCAGAAAAGCCGTTAGCCGCCGTCTCTTCCACCTGTCTCACCGGCTCGAAGGGCTGGCTTTGAGAAAGGATGAAGGAGACCAGCCCAAACTCCTTCCCCGAGGGGCCAGAGCGAAGCAGAAAGACGCCTGTCCCCACTCCCAGCCCCAAAACAGTCCCACTTTTGAGATCTTCCCACCACGAATAGTAGCAGCGGCAGCGTCTGGGCGGGCAAGCATCAATTCCCTGCCTCCTCCTCGTCCTCCCTTCTGCTGCTGATGTCCATTTAATTTTGATTTCTTGAAGTCCGTCCAGCTTGAACTAACCTCTTTGTGTGTGTGAGTGTGTGCCAGCGGGTCAGTCTCAGCCCTCTCCTCTTTTTTTCTTCTTCTCTCCTGTGGGTCTCCTCTCCAGTCCAGCCTTCCCCCCCCACCCCACTCCCTCCTTCCCAACCTTGCTTCTTCCAAGCCCTGAAGGCACTGGCATCGATTCTACCAGCCTAAACCCTTTGCTCGCCTGCCTTTTTTTCCACGTCACCAGCCTAAAAAATATGCCGGATTGCAATCAGGAGCCAATTGGATTTAACCCACTCGAGCCTGGAGCCAGGGGGTGGAAAAGGCACAAGGGGGCTGCGGGGGGGGGGGGGGGGGGGGGGGGGGGGGGGGGGGGGGGGGGGGGGGGGGGGGGGGGGGGTGCGGGGGGATCAAGCAGGCTGCGGTGTATGCAAGCAAAAGAAGACAGACATCTTTAAAATACGCCATGAGGGATCTATCGTCTCTCTGGATTTGCCTTAAGAAGCTTCCTGTGTGGCTCTGAAACAGGACACTGGTGTTAAAAAGCCCCAAAAGGTTTTTAATTGAGGAGGAGGTCTTTGTAGGGGAGAAGGCAGAGATTAACAGTGGAGTTTGATTAGTTATTTCCATCCATCCAGACTTGCTTGGCCATTGTCGTCTTTTATTTAAGCTACACCTGTGGGATCACCTCGTGGTCTCCCATCCAAAGAGTCACCAGATTTAGCATCGTTTTTTTCAGCCTGTCTGGCCTGGGGTGATGTGTGTGTGTGTGTGCGTCTAATCCCAATTTCAATGTTAGGTTGTCCTGATCCATCGCTGTTGCTTTTGGAATTGGCTGCGGTGACTAACGGTCCTCCTGTTAGTTATATCCGGCTAACCGCTGCGCTTTTTAAATTCTGAATTTCATTTAATTCTGAGACTTGCCCTGGTGGAGAAGGTAAAACAGATTTCTCCGTTAAGTCCAATTCTAGGGAACAATGGGCGCTGAATGAGGTTTGGAAAAAAAAAATAATAAAAAAAGGGGGGGGGGGGGAAATCAAAGGCTTAAAAAAAAAAAAGAACAGACCACCAATATTGATTTTATTTCTCAAGATTCTGTAGTAATTTATTTTCCTTTCCTTGGTTCTTATTTATTTATTTCCGGGCCATTCACCTGCGTCCCGGCCTGGGTTTTGTTTGTACGTAAATGGGAGCTTGAGGGGAAAATATATTTAAATTTTGTCCGTGTGGAGAGTTTGCCTTGTTTGGTTTGGATGAAGAAGATGATCTGTGGGAACGAGGCGTCGCGAGACCAAGAATTCAAGTTTTCCCAAACAGAAAAGATCAAAGGCTGGTGAGCGAAATTGAGAAAAAAAAAAGGGGGGGGGGGAAACTGACATCTTGTTATTTCAATTTCTACTTAAAATCACTACTTTGTGAAAAGTGGGGTACCTACAGCCAGCAAGCTCTTTCCTTCCTATAACCCAAGTCCTAATTTTATTTATTTATTTATTTGTTCAACTTGTATGCCGCCTTTCTCCGAAGACTCAAGGTGGCTTACAATGCATTTAAAAACCATATATAAAAACATTAAAACATTAAAACATTAAAAACAATTAAAACCCATTCACACCATTCATGGTCGGATCTCGCCAGATCGCAATAGCGAGATCAACAATTTTCCTGGCCAAATAATCATCTTGGCAACCAACGCTATTTGGAGACTCCCTTCTTGGTGAATCGTTAAACTTCTAGATTCCCCCCCAAAGACCCTCAAGGGTTGAGTAAGAAATGGACAAATGACCCCCATTTTCTCTGTTGATAATCAATCCCGTTTGGATAATTTAAGATCTGATGAGCAGAAGTCCAGGTCTTCCTTCCAATTTTGGCCAGCAACAGATCCGGCAAGAAGGGGATTTCAAATCTGGATTTTTTTTTTATTTTTTTGCAAAAGAAATCCTTCTCTCCAACTGCTGGAGGATTTGGGCAAGATTGAGGCCTCCATGAAAATCAACAGAGCTTTTAAGATGCCCTCTAACATCTCTTAGTTTTTGGACACAGTTCAAGGGGCTGGAAATTCACAATTAGAGAAGAGCAGCCTCTGAAGTGTCATCCCTGCAATCCCTTCTGGCCTGCAGCTGCCCACGCTCACACAGGTGAGTACAGGTGAGGAGTACAGGTGAGCCCCCTCAGAGGTCTTTTTTCTGCTTTGTTCATTGCACAGAACTGGAAAATGGGGCGCCAGTACGGAAGGAAAGGACAGTTTTTGTGAAACAAGGAAAGGGACAAGAAGTTGCTGAGGACCCCAGTTGTTGAAAACAAAACCATCAGGAGAGCCTAATCACTTCAGGTTGCAGTCTTCAGAGTTACACAAAACACCGCCGTCGGAACGAATTCTCCACCTCTTTTGCAAAGCTGCGGCTGTCTATGAATTTCAAGTCAATGAACAATCACAGCTTTTGTCAGCTTTCCTCTTAACGCCCCCCACTTTAAGAAGATGCACATACACACCAGCCAAGCAGTGGGAAGTTGGCGACTTTCTGGTTACACAAAGCTCTTGGTTAAACAAATACTCTGCTCCAGCTTTGAGCAAAGATGGTCTCCAAAAATGTTTGTGCATAAAGACCTCTTAAGAGGAGATGGTTGCAATGTTGTTGGTGGGCAGTCAATATCTTGTTTTTGATTTCATGAGGGTGTTTTGTTAAGTTCCAAATTAATGCTTTCCAAATTATTGATGTATTTTGAGGTGGCTTAGACATGAAAAAAAAGGTCCTTTTTTTGTGGCCCATTGAGGCAAGCATCACCTTCCAAGACATGGTTACTATCTCTGCCTTGAAAAAGAGCAGGGATTTGAGAAGGTTGGTTAAATTCTTGCTCATTTTACGCATTTTTAGTATTTATCTGCTGCCCTCTTAAGGTAGCTCCCGCCGCAGGAATGGAGTGAGTTCATGGCAAGCTAGCAGCAGAAAAATACAGAAAACCACAGAAACATAATAGCTAAATCAAAGTGGAAAAACAAGCACAAACTCTTTAAATATTCATCATGTGAATTTCTGAGCCATTAAATCCTAAAAGCAGACTTCGCTTTTGGACGAGGTGGGCCAAATAAAAATAATCCACAGATACCGTCTCAATTAAACTGAAATGCATTATCAAGAGAGAAATGAGGGTTCGGGGGGGGGCATTTGGAATCGCTCCAGGATGTGGTAGCGTCAGCATTTTTTGATAGTTAAAACTGAGGACTAGCTGCTTGAAAAGCAACACTCGGTCTAAACATGGCTATTTTTGTAACCAGCTTCCTCTTTGCAATTTTATATTTATATATAAAAGCTTGTGACAAAGAGGTATTAAATGTTAAGAGTTACTCAGCTTTGAGACTCGTTTAGGCCCAAATCACTAAGACGCTGTAAACTCTACATTAAAATATTGGCCAACATTCAAAGCTTTATGTTCAAGATTTATTATTATTATTATTATTATTATTATTATTATTATTAATGTACCACCACCTCACTGCCCACTTAATTACTGTTAGGTCAGCTTACCACGATGTTATTTGTTGTGTCAAAAGACTCTGCATATTTTTTTAAAAATGAATTTATTTCCTTCTAAGGATTCCATAGATGGTGTATTTCTGTGTATGTACATATGGGGGATAACCTGGCATTTAAAAAAAGAAAAGAAAGAGCATTTTATATACCGTAACTAACCCAAATATTTGAGCCTGATTCAGAGAAATAGGATATCCCCTTCTTGTTCCTCCATTGCTTTCTGCATCTTTTAATTAATTTGTAAGCATCTTGGCACAAGAATGGTAGAAACTGAAGAATTCTGGCCAGAGAGAACCAAAATCTAATTCCAATTCTTGCAATATTCATTAAATATCTACTATCCTCTGCGTGCAAGGAAACTGCTGAGGCTTTCACAGCAAACTGAGTGACCAGAAGTGGAGATTCCTTTTGTAAAAATAATAATAATGATGATGATAATTAGATGGAGGATCAATCTGAAATGAGAATGAAGTTGGAGGTAGAAAGTCCATTCCATTCTAAATTAACTCAGAGTTTAGAAAGGACATTCAGGAGCGAGCAATCATTAAACACAAGTTGGCTTTTCTTTTGGAGATCTTTTGACCACGAATGGCTCACAACAGCCTCCTCCGTGCCAATTAATCAATATTTCGCAGAAATCTGCTGGAAATTCAAGAAGAGGGAGAGGAAAAAAAGAGACTTCAAATCCTTTTCAAGTGCTGTGGGGGAAAAAAATCGGTTTTTTCCTCCCTTTTTCCGAAGTCGCTGTCCGGTTGTTTAAGGTGCTGAAATGGCTCCGTTTGGTTCCCCTCTTAAAATATGTAGAATTTTAATAGAAAATAAATAATAGAAACCATCTTTTTCTCTGCTAGGGATCTGTATTGTCAGAACCTGAAATAAAATTCTGCCAGTTGTGGCACATTTAAAACAAAGAACAACATATTAGAGGATATTTTCGCACTTTCCTCCTAGGCAAACAGACTGACTTTTCTGCTGAAAATGGAAGAAAATACCGTAGTTCTCCAGGGTTAAAACGTCATTGAGACAAACCTTGCTTTCCCCCCCTTCCCCAAATATTCTCCATTTGTTATCTTCAACCCAAGTAGGGACTGGATGTTTTTCTTAAATATACTGCATTCTTCCAGACTCAAATAAGATTCGGTTCTTCTATCGCTGATCACTTGCAGGAAATTCACGCAGAAAAAAAAACCCCTCTCTTATTTCCACTCTTCGTAAACTGCGTCTCTGAAGATAGAAGACATTTTTATTAAAAAAAAAGGTTAAAAGAAACCCCTCTCATCTAAAAATATTCAAGAGTTTTTAAAGACCTAGATTTTTTATAAAAAATGTTTTTGGCCAAGGATGCCAAGAACCTCCGCTTATTGTGAAAATCTGTGTGCGTTTTAACTAGCAACCCTGAGGATTCCCCCTTGTTTATTTTTCCGTGGCTGCAAACTTTACACACAAGGCTGTTAACACAACTTGTGGATAATGTTGTTGTGCTCCCTTATTCTGGTTTTAACAATTATGGGAGAGGCTGTGATTCTGAACTTTGTAACGCCTTCAATTTTTCCCCATAAGTCTCTCAATACACTTGTCACATCAGCGGGCTGTTTTATCTGCATACACACTCACAAACTCACATACACACGTTCTCTCCCCCCCCCCTTTGGAAGGAGTTTAAAACACCATTTGGTTGATTAATTGTCTTTTATTGATCAATTTTCTATTTGGCAGAAACTGGACCTTTGGCTGCATAGATTTCAATATGTTTCCTAACCTTAAAAGGCAAAAAAAAAAAAAAAATACTCTTGATTTTTTTAAACACACAGACACAGGGACTGGATTTGTTTCTATTCTAGAAAGCGGGCTAAGAAATATGGATTTTTTTTTCCTCCACGCCCATCTTTCATAGTGAGGAAATAAAGACACCTTTAATGCAATACTGGAGGATGGGCTCTTTTTAACAACATGGAAATTACATTATATAAATTTAATCTTTTTCCTCTTTAGGGAAGAAAAGTGAAGGGACCGGCTAATGAAACACCAGCCAGGCAGCCTTCAAACTTACCTTATTTCATTTCTGCGGGTCCATGGAGGGTGGGGTGGGGAGAAATATGATTTATGATTTATTAAAATTATTAAGATGGGGTAGTCATCTCTCTCTTTCCCTCCCCTTCTCAGGGATGGAAGAGTTCTAAGCAAGACGAAAACGAACATGTAAAGGAAAAGCGATTAAACGTCTCAGTTCCTGCAAGGATTTCTTCATCTTAAGGTTAGGCGGCAGCTGGCAAAATTATTTTTTTTTATGGTTATTAATATTATTTTCCTGGTTGGGAGTCTTGCTACGTCTCCCCTCACTCACTGCCCCCCCTCAAAAAAAAGCCCCTTCAGGACAGCCTCAAACATTTCCAAAGTATCCAAAGAAAAGGCTTTAAAAATTAAGGGATCCCCCCCCCCAAAACACACCTAGTTGTAACTCCATGAAGTTTGTTTTGGAACATTTTTATGAAGTTGTGCAAATGGTATTCCCCCCCCCCCCAAATGCCCCATTGCTCAGGGGGAGCCCTGGCAGAGCTCTTTTTGAAAAGGTGACCTGATTTGTAAAAAAATAATAATAAAAAGTGAGATATAAATAAATACATAGAATAAATGCCGGAAGGGGAAAGGAATGTTCTCCGGGGCTTACTCCGAAGTAGACCCCCCCCACTCACCCCCCACCCGGATTGTCCCGGTTGGCTGGTTCTGCGCGGGTGGGGTGATTTAGGGGCAATGGAAAGGCGTGGAAAAAGGCCAGGAGGATGTTAAACCTGCCTCGCTAAATCTCCTGCCTGTACGTCTTTTATTTTATTCTACTTATGCAGCCGCCTCTCTTACGGAAGGGAGCCTAAGTGGCGTACAAAGGTTCTGCCTCTGGGTGTAAATTCTGACTTTTTCGTGGGGGCGGGGGAAACGCCGGGCTCTTGCTGGCCCCCAAAGGCTCCTTCCGCACCCCACAAATAGATAAAGAAAGAAAGAATGCGTATGTTTGAAGGCGTGTGCGTGGGGGGAGGGCACAGGTAGCATTCCCAGCAGGTCTCCCGTTGGGGGCGCGAGGGGTCCCGCAGGTGGACAGGCGCCTTACAGGGGAGAGCAGGCGAGACGGGGGGGGGGGGGGAAGGGACGGATGCGGGGATCCTGCCTGGGGGAGACCTCCCGTTTGGGAGAGGGGGAGGAGAGAGTCCCCCCTCCCTTATGGAGCTGAGCTCGGGCAGGCAAAGCGAGGCGTATCGCCCCAGCGCTCTCTCTGCTCCTCTGAATTCTATGCTCGGTGGCATTTCCGTATTTTGCCCCCTTCCCCGCGGTCGAAAGTCTTGGGCCTAGTTTGGAGTGTAGGGAAGGTGGGGGGGCAGGGCGGGATTCGGGGAGCCCCCGAGAGGGAGACGGGGCGCCCCTTTTGGCCCGACGTCTGGCTCAAGCCCCAGAGTGGGGGACTTCGAGGGCAGAAGGACAGCCTGGAGCCTGGATGCGGGGGGGAGGAGGAGTGGGCGTGGGGAGGGGGGCAGCGGGCAGGGCCTGTTTGGAAAACCCCCATTTTTCCAACCCCCCCCCCCCCCCCCCCGTCCCCGTGCGGGAAAGGCGAGAGTGGCTACCCCTGGTTTGCCTGGGCCTGGCAGGCAGGAAGCCAACAGGTGGGCGGCTTCCCCTCGCTGCCAGGGCGAAGAAGGGAGCCGAGGAACGGAATGCCTGCGGGAAGGGTGGGTGGGTGGCCTCCGGGATTATCTCCCGGCCGTGGGGGAGAGGCTTGAACCCTGGAGCGGTTCGTGCGCTTCGGAAAAAGCCACCCGCCTTGCAGGAGGTGGGGACGGGAAGGGAAGGGAAGGCGACTGGGGCGGGGGAGGAAGAGGACGGGACTGGGGAGGGGGGCTGAGGAGCGTTGGAATTGATTTGGGCAGCGCCTTTTGGAGGAGGAGTGGAGGAGGAGGAGGAAGAGGAGAGGAAGAGGAGGAGGGGGGAAACCGGACATATCTCTGCCCCGCTGAGCGGGCAACCGGGCAAAAAGGCGCAAGAGAGCCGTCGAGGAACGGGCTGTGCCACCCTGGCCCGAGTGTTCCGCGGGGAAATTGGCGCGCCGCCCCAGCCCCTTTTGGGATGTCCCGTCCTTCCTTCCCTGCAGCGCCCCCCTCCCCCCTCCCCTCGAGGGTCTCTCGCGCAGAGGAAACCCCCGCGCACTTCCACGGAACTCGCCCAAGAAGAAGCCGGCTTCAAAATCCCGGCTGCCCTTGCAACCCTCCCCCCCTCCTCCCCCCGGCCTTTCGCTGGGAAAGAGGTTGCAAGCCGAAGGCCCTTCCGCCCCCCCCCCCCGCCCCCCCCCCCAATCACAGGCTCTGCCCCGAGGGGGACGCCAGGGGAAGGGGAACCCAGGCTGAGCTGAGCAGCCCCATCTGGAAAACGATTTCGGGGGTGCAGGAATCAAAGCCCCCCCCCGAATATTTGCATCTAGATTCCCGGGGAGGGGGGAGGAGTTTCGCTATTTAGCCCCGGGGTGGGGAAAACCTTCTCTAAACTGCCCCCCCCCCGCATTTGTCTTTCCCTTTTCCCCTTTCCCTAGAATAATTTGATCTTTCTTTTTTTTCTGTCTTTCTTTTTTCCTTTCTTCCCTCATCCTTTCCTTCTCTCTCTCTCACTGCCCCTTCCTTCCTTCCCTCCCTCCTTTTCCTTCCCTTTCCTCCCTCCCTCCTTTTCCTTCCTTCCTTCTCTTCCTCCATCCTTCCCTTTCTTCCTTTTCTTCCTCCCACCCTCCTTTTCCTTCCTTTCCTTCCCTCCCTCCCTCCCTCCCTCCCTCCCTCCCTCCCTCTCTCTCTCAAAGGGGGGGGCAACTTGTATGGCACAGTGCTGGCACCCTGCCTTCATTGCAGCCCCAATTTGGGGCCCGATGCTGCCTTCTCCAAAGTTGTCCCTTCCTTTTCCTTTTCCCGAATTCCCACCCTCCACCCCCACTGCCTCCCCGCAGGTCCATTGCATTAGGAAAATGAAAAGCAAAACCACGGGCGGGTGGGGGTGCACAGGAGGGATTTTTTCACGAGCCCCCCCCTCTGCCCCTTTAACCTTTGGAGGACTCTAAGGGGGGGGGGCTTATAAAAGACCCGGGCACATACACAGCCGCCGCTGCAACCCGGGTGGGCGAAGGGGAGAGAAGGAGAAATTTTTTTAAACTTGATTAAGGCTATTTAAAGCATTCCCAGGAGGCTGCCCCCAATGAAGTTTACTTTACAGATAAAGGGAAGCGGAAGAGGGAGAAATTGAATTAAATTCCTGTATTTGCCACTGCTTGTCAGGTGGAAAGGGGGGGGGGCGAGGGGCTGGGAGAGCGGGAAGAAAAGAAGTGAGAAAAAGGGAAACTCTGGTGATTATTTGAATGCTTTTGCCTTTAAATGTACCTGGATGAATAATTTGTACCTTTGCATCTTTAGTATTTCTTTCTTTCTTTTTTTTTTTTTTTTGCTACCTGCAGCCCCTCCAAAAAAACATTATTTTTTTTTTTGGTCTCCAGTTTTGGCTGCAATTGAGATATTTAGACTCAATCTTAGGGATTATTTTTTTCCTCCTTCCTATTTCCAGCCTCCCCCAAGCACCCCGAGATTTCTGTGGTGCCAAGACCTTTTAGTGAAGCCATAAATTTTGTGGACTTATCACTCTGGACCTGTAAAAAAATCCCATTCTTTTTTTTTATTATTATTATTATTATTTTTCTTTCTATCTCAGCTGACATCGCAAGCAGGGGTTTATTATTTATGGTAGCAAGAGGCGTGTGCTTGTGTGTAGGTGTAGACATGTATGTGTTTGTGTGAGAGACCAGGCCTTATAAAACCCAAAGCCAGGTTGAATTTATTCTACTGCATTTGGGTTTTTTTTTTAAAACAAAAAAACAAACAACGCATGCACACAAATATCTGGCAGACTCTCTGCACTCAATTCCTTTTATTTTATTTGTAAAGATCAGGGCTCAGAGGGGGGAAAACCAAATTATAATCTTAAACCCAGAGCTGGAGAATGAATTTATAAAATTTACTTCAGAGTAAGTATGTATAATGCATGAACAGGCAGCGATCAAAACATGGGAGTATTATTATGAATAATTTTTCTAATTGTTGCGCGGAAAGGTGGGGTCAGATGGGCCTTTTAAAAATGCAACTTGCTTTAAATTTTTTTTAAAAAAAATACTTTGATTAACTGGCAAGCCAGCCTTTCCTCCTCCCTTCAACCCCCCCCTCCAATAGCTTCTGTTTTCCTTTATTGATCCGTCTTTCTCTTTATTGATTGCTATATAAAAAGAACCCTCATCCTTGTCCACAAGAATTCATATTGGAGGGATTTCTAAACACATCTGGTGCCCCTTTCCTTTCACCATCACACTGAAAACACCCCTGCATTTCCTCCCCCTTGATTGGGCTCAGAAACATGGATATTATTGTGTGTGCAAGAAACAGACTCTCTATTTATTTAACAAACCATAGGAAAAGCAATATATTAGCACTTGAGGTTTTTTTTGAAAAAAAATAAATCAGTCTGGGTGCATTATTCTGTTATTTTAATTCTCCTTAGACCAGGAGTTAAAATCTTCCTAAGGTGGCTGTTATCTCTATTAAGGAACAAAGCATGAAAGAAATCTGACAGATGGCAGATATTGAAACACGCTTCCAAAGCAAGCTAATAAAATCACACAAGATTCCAGAATTCTCTATCTCCATGCAACACAGTGTGATTTTCCCATTTGAAAACACCAAATTCAAATGCGGGGTATCAAGAACTAAGAAACTGGAGACCCCTTCCCTGCAATCTCCCCACCTTCAATCATAACCTGCTTTTTATCAAAACAAATATCAAAGATTCTCGCCCTTCCTGATCCCCTCTGAGCCACGGCCACGAACGCTAAAAATATGACCCTGATCACCCGTTTTGAGGAAAAAAGATCGAGGACGAAGAAGAAAGTTTAAAACAGATTGGGTGCGTAGGAAGAAATTACCTTTATTCTGATACTACAATGAATATTTTTTTTTTGGTTTGTGTTTTGTTCTAGGGCCCAAGGTTCCATGTTCCTAAGAAAAATTCTGGGGGGAAAAGGGGGATTTTAATCTCTTTGGAGGTTACGTTTTCTCCGCCGTTTGGAAAAAATCAGAGCGGTCATTTTAAATTCTGATTGGTCGCTAAATGATACTTTATAATGTTAGGAAGCTGGCTCTTTTTGGAAGCCCGCTTGACAGAGAAGCTTCTGCAAAGGTTTATTATTCGTTGCAGGGAATAAGGAGACCTCTCTTTCCGCCTTTCGAAACAGATTAAGTTGGCCCCCACTATATCGACGGCTGGATGCAGAACGCAGCAATTATTCTCTAATTTTAGATTCAAGCTGCCTGAGAGGCAGGAGGCAGAAAGAAAATCTCCCCAAATCAAAATCAGTTCTCAAATCAGTCAGGGTTTCTTCTCTCTCCCCCCACACCCCAATTAACCTTCAATCTGAAGGGATTGAAACCGCCAGGAAATTAAGGAAATTGAGTGTAAAATATACCTCGTGTCCGTCCTGTCTTTGGTTAGGGAAGAGACTACCCAAGACGCCCGCGTGGCTGTCGAAATAAAACATCAAAGGAAATCAATGAGATGCATTTCCCATATTTTATGAGCCCTGGATGGAGGTTTGGAGACTTCATTGTCTGAAGGCCTCTCAACCCTTCCTGGGCTTGGAAAACCAGAGAGGTTAAAGCTGCCGAATTAAGCCGGGCGTGAATCCCAGCTCAAAATTTCCAAAGGTATCATTAAGGGTTAGGAATTGCATTTCTGAGTCAGGGTGGACATACCTAAATCCATTTTCAGGGCCTGCAGCACCCGTGGCTGGTGGAAAACGGGCATTTCTGCCGGCTTTCTGGATCTTGTCTTGACCTCTGGATCGGAAACTTTGTGGGGTTCACGCATTCCGGCCTGAAGGATGGAGGGGTTTTCCAGGCCAATTCCCTGCCTGAGAATCGTCCTTTTATGGATACCTCATTTGCTAAAAGTTGGTTAAGTTGAAACGAAATCCGGTGAGGAAAGGACGATAAGAAGAGCGATGCAGAGGGTGAAATCGTGAACCCTTCCTGTTTTGCCCCACCGCCATTCCCTGCCGGTGACCCCTCAGTCCTGTCCCCACGCAAGGCCTTTGCAGACTAACAACCCCCCTTACTTCGGAGGGTTGAACCGTGCGGGGTGTAGAGGGAAGCGGACTGGTGGCAGGGATGCAAAGTTGGGAATGAGAACGAAAAAGCTCACTTCAAGAGACCTTCGCTCTCCCTGGCTGCACGCTTTCAGATGAACAGAGTTGGAAGGGACATCTAGTCCAACCCCACACCCAAGCAGGAGACCCTACACCATTTCTGACCGATGGCCGTCCAGTCTCTTCTCGAAAGAAATTTCTCCGTGGCCTCTTTCATCTACCCTCTTCCCATCATCCCCAGCTGGCATAGACGGGCATGGAAGTCTTCGACCCTGAAGCCGTTTTCTTGCTAGACGTTGCCTACATAGGTAGCCCTCGACTCAGCGACCGCAATGTCTGTGGCTAAGCCAGGCGGTTGCTAAGTGAATCACCACCGCTGTGCGGTCCTTAAAAAAGCTCGCCTCTTTCAATTTGCTTCTCAGAGGTGGGAAGACGAAGCTGCAGTTGTCAGAGACGGATGCTGTTTGCCAAGTGCCAGAATTGTAATCACGAGGCCGCGACAGTCATAAGTGTGAGGACCCCCGTCACTTATTTCAGTGCCTTCCAACAGCCGCTAAGCAAACAGTTATAAGTTCAGGACCACCTCCGTACAGAACTTCCCTAGAGTTATGTTTAAAGCAACACACGCATACACGCAGATAGTGAAATAAAGTGGTTAATTCCTCCTAATTTCCCCCCAGGTTAGCTTAAGGGGGGGACGACACAGAGGGGGCTGCCCCATGTGCTCCATGCAGTCTTCCAGGCCTTCCCCCTTGGTCCAGTCCGTGTGGGCCTCGTAGCCGGCCTATTAATGGGAAGCTTCCTAATTAATAGATTCAGTCAAGAGAGTCGGGGTCTCGGCTCCCGGTCTCTTCCTCTCCGGCCCTGGGAAATCGTCTGCGTTTCCCTCCCTTCGCCTGGTGATCGGCTAATGAAAACAAATCCCCCTGATCAGTTCATTTGACAATGCAATTTAATTATTCCCTAAACCAGATATGAGCATTTCCAGAGTGGAAACTTAGATTCATCGCGCCTCTCCTTCTCTCCCTCTCTCTTTTTTCCCCCTTTTCTTCTCCTGAAATTCAATGACCGAGAGTATAGTTAAATTTCAATACCCTTCTCCTTGAGGGACACGTTTGCAGAGCCCACCGGAGGAGTGGTGGTCCCGTTCAGCCTGGGGGTCTCCAGGAGCCCCGCTCTGACGCTGACACGCAAACGGCCCTCTTCCTTTCTTTTGCTTTTCACTGACGTATTTTTTTCCTATGTTCAGATTGGTTGTCGTACGGTTGACATATGACAATCAGAAATGGTGGGCCATCCCTCACTGGAAGTTTTTAAGAAGAGACTGGACAACCACCTGTCTGGAATAATATAGGGTTTCCTGCTTGAGCTGGGAGTTGGACTAGAAGACCTCAAAGGTCCCTCCCAAATTCTGTTCCTATTCCCATCCCATCCTTTTTCTCCTATTCTATTCTATTCTATTCTATTCTATTCTATTCTATTCTATTCTATTCTATTCTATTCTATTCTATTCTATTCTATTCTATTCTATTCTATTCTATTCTATTCTACTCTACTCTACTCTACTCTACTCTACTCTACTCTACTCTACTCTACTCTACTCCTATTCCTATTCCTATTCCTATTCCTATTCCTATTCCTATTTTCAGTTTAAGAACTGAGTGCATTTTGGTCTCAGGAGAGTCTGGAATCTGTGACGAGCGTGCACCAAGTTTTCTTGTATTTGCACAAGCAATGGGCCATCAAATAATAACAATAATAACCCAGTGGGCTAATTCTGTTTTCAGTCTTAATTTTGGCCTTCAGGAATCAATTCCTTTCCTTCCTCCTCCTTCTACGCGATGCATTTCCCTCCACGTTCAAAATCTTCTCCCAGCCTCTAGTTCTTGGACTACAACACCCATCCCCTCCAGCCGCCTTCCCTTAGAGGGGACCCATACTGCTTATCTCCCCATGAGGACTCTAGGCTGGCTTGCTAGTCTCCTGCAGCTCATTCCCCCTCCTCCTTAAAAGAAGCTCTCCCCCCCCCCCAAAATGGGTTTAACTCCCCTAAAAGGCCTTATCCTCCCTCGGGACACCCCAAGCTCACTCTATTGGGGTCCCTCTGTCCTTCTTAGGGCGGAAAGTTATCTAGTTATCCTCCCCCCCCGAAAACAGATCCCCCCCCCCCAGCTTCCTTTGCCAGTCATCCACTCCAAATTTATCTCCCTTCCCAGGACCACGCAAGGGGTTCTGTGAACCTCCCCACCTATTTCACCCTCTGCTTTTTAATGACCTTCAAAGCCTGCCCCTGCCTCTCCGGGGCTCCCGTTGCCCACCCCAGAAGAGGGCAAAGGAAACGGGAAAGGAAAGCAGGTGGGAGGGGGATTAATTAATTAACTGTAACAACATTACCAAAAAGGCATTAAGGGTTTGTAAACCTAATCTTGCGTAGCTTCTTCTCCGGTAATGTTACACTGCTAACCGGAGCATACAAAACCTTTGCTGGACCAATTCTTGAATACAGATCATCTGTCTGGAGCCCGCACTGCATATCGGACATTAATACAATAGAGTGTGTCCAGGGATATTTCACAAGAAGAGTCCTCCACTCCTCTGCTCGTAACAAAATACCTTACGCCACCAGATTTGAAATTTTGGGCTTAAAAAATTTAGAACGCCGCCGCCTTCGGTCTGACCTAAGCGTAGCTCATAAAATCATCTGCTACAACGTCCTACCTGTCCACGACTACTTCAGCTTCAACCACAACAATACACCAGCACACAATAGATACAAACTCAAGGTAAACCGCTCCAAACTCGATTGCAGAAAATACAACTTCAGCAACAGAGTGGTCAGTGCCTGGAATGCACCCTCTGACTCTGTGGTCTCATCCCAAAACTTTAACCTTAGACTGCCTACTGTTGACCTCACCCCATTCCCAAGAGGTCTGTAAGGGGCGTGCATAAGAGCAGCAGCCTGCCTACCGTCCCTGTCCTAATGTCCCCTTTAATTGTATTTATTTTATGTATTCAGTTCATGCTTATACTTATATATATTATCTAATACGTACTCGACAAATAAATAAATATTTTTTTTTAAAAAAAATTGCAATCGGGGTAGCCGTGCCTGGTTCCATCCGTGCCAGCTGCAACATCCTAACAGCTGGACTGTTCTTTTGCAAGCATCGTCAGCCCTCCTCATCCTCTCCTTTTCCTTTCCTCAACTTCTGGATCCCTCGGGCAGAGGTTAGCCCGATATTGCCTCTTCTGACCCTTGTCGTTCTGCAGACTTTCCCGGGCTGTTCCTGGACCCCGCCCCCTTTCCACGCACCCACTGCTGCCTGGCCTGGCCTCTCTCTTCTCCCCCAAAATCCCCGTTGGAGTGACCTCTCTTTCTCCCGCGTGCTGCCCAACCAGCTGGCCTGCGATGCTGCGGTAGCCAAGGCAACCACATCTGACCCCGGCCGGCTCCGAGGACCGGCCCTATCGATTGCAAAGATAATAAATGGACAGCAGAAGCCACGGTCCCATTTCCATATCAGTCGGGTGTGTGGGGGGGGGGGGAACTGACTTTCGGGTCCTCTCAGAGGGAAAGGAAAAAGGTGGAGGTGGGAGGTTTTGCCGCAGAGGAGCACCGGAGGCCATCCAGACGGGCCAGCCGCCGGGGTCTCGTCTGAGCCACAACGGCCTTGCGGAGTGGGCCTGTGGTCGCAGGTGTTTTGAAGACGGGGGGTTTGTGGGCCAGGCGGAGACCGAGATTTGAGCCATAGGAGTGAAATGTAGTTTCTCCTCCTTTAAAATCCTCTCTTGGGCCACGTAAAGAAGGCCACGGGCCCGGCATTCGAACCTGGAGCCTCTGCAGACCCTATCTAGTGTCTTTCTATCCACTCTGGGGTCCGTTTTCGCTAGCTTTTCTCCTCATTGAGGTTTCCCCCCCCCTCGCTCTCAAAGCCGCCTTGAGATTTTTTGTCATCCAGCAAAACACTCAAGAGGCTAGTCCCTGTTGCTCTACTCCGCAGGGCCGGCCGCGTAGAGAATCTGCATGGCAGCCCAGCATGGAGGATTTGCTGAGCTTTGGCCCGGCGCAAAATGTGATTTTGCCACTACTGGGATTTGTATGTGGGGTTTATTCCAAATGTGGGTTTAATAATCCGAACAATCGTAGTTTATTTGCGGCTGTGGCTTAGCCTGCTGGTGGGAGATGCTTCTTTTCAGGCAGGCTGGGTCTGATCTCTGGGATTTATTTGGAGTTTGAAGAGGGGAAGAAGGAGAAGGCGAGTTTGTCCGAGGCTGCGGGGCTGCTCTTTCGTGGCGCATTTCTTGGGTATCTTTTAAAAAAATGCAGCACCTTGAAGTCTGATTGATGCTTTTGCAGGAGTGATCTATGCGCCCCTCTCCGTCAGCTCTCCATCTTCCTCCTTTATGGCGGCCGGGAAGATGGGGAGGGGGGGAGGACAACACACGCAGGTCAGCCCCTTCCTGCAAACCCCCCCCTCAAACCATCTTTTGCCCTCCATTTTCCAAGGGGTCAGATCTCAGCCCCTCATCCCAGAAGCTGGCTTTGCAAAGAGGGTCTCCTTGGCCATTTCTCCTCCTGGTTTCTGGGGGGTGGGTGGGTGGGTTTGTTGTTTTCCCATGGCTGCCTCTCTCCTCCTCCTCCCCCCCCCCCCCATATTTTTGTTTTTTAAAATATTTGCACGGCTGTTTCCTTCGGCTGGCTCAAAGCGACTGGGATGGGCCAGCGGTGGCGGCTGTTTGGGGTTTCCTGATCTTTGGGGAAGCCCGATGGTGAATTGGTGTGTGGCAAGCAAGGCGGGAGGAATAGAATAGAATAACAAGAGTCGGAAGGGACCTTGTGGGTCATCTAGTCCAACCCCCTACCCCATTTCTGAGAGATGGCTGTCCAGTCTCTTCTTGAAAGCTTCCGGGGCGATGGGAACAGCTGGAAGAAGGTTTTTGGGAGGGAGAGAAACGGAGAGAAAACGGAGAAGAAAACTCCACGGTTTTTAATTCTTAACCATCTCCAGGTTTTTCCATCGTTCCAAGATTTACCGATCAGGGCTGAAGATTTGCGGGGGGCAAATAGTTCTTTTCCTGATAATGCTGGAGTCCAGTTTCTGTGGTCAAGGAAAAAATCTGCGTCTCGTTCGGGATATTTTGTTTCTGCAAAAAAAAAAAAAAAACCAAAAAAAGCCTCCCCAGCAGGCGAGGAGGGAGTCCTGCGCCTTTAAGGCGCCCGGATCGATCCGCAGAGTGACCTCCAGGGCTGTCCGAGGGGTTAAAGATCAGCGGTTCCCATCCAGGCCTCAGGGACTGGCCGAGGGGCTAATTACAATCTGGCCAGAAAAGGGTCAGAGAGGCAGGGCGGCACATCTGTGCCCAGGGACATTGGGGGAGCCCTGGCTGCACCCCTTTTCTTCCTCCACACAAAAACACAGCATCCTCCCTTCTGCCGTTAGACTTTTGCTCAAGGGGCCAAAGGCAATTTACAGGTAGTCCTCGACTTAAAACGACCGCAAGCGAGCCCAACATTTATGTCGTTAAGCGAGACGTTTGCTAAACGAGTTTTGCTCCGTTTTACGACCTTCCTTGCCACGGGCGCTAAATGAATCACTGCAGTTGATCAGTTTAGTCACAACGTAGTTGAAGCGAATCCGGCTTCCCTCCCGCCATCCCCGCCCTTGACTTTGCACGTCAGATGGTCACGCGGAACACAGCGACCGTCATACGTATGAACCAGCTGCCAGGCGTCTGAATGTTGTCCCCGTGAATGCTACTAGGGTCGTAAGAGTGAAAAACAGACCTAAATCCCCCTTTTTTCAGTGCTGCTGTAACTACTGGTAAGGTTCTGCAGGGCAGGCCTTTCTGCTCTTTTTTTCCTCGGCACATCTGCTTTCCTAGGGACTGGGAACTTGAAAACCTCTCCCGGCACTCAACGTCTGCTGTCGACTTTGGCTGCAAAATGGAGCAAGTTAATAATAATAATTATTATTATTATTTTAAAACGTGCCCTGCCTTCCCTGCCCTTTGGGTTCTTCCTGCGATGACCCCTCCGTAACTGATGCCCTGCCAGGAGGACTGGGGGGGGGGGGGGGGGGGGGGGGCGGGGGGGGGGGGGGGGGGGAAGTGGAGAAGAGAGCCGCACTAAAAGAGGAGAAGAAGGAGGCCACAGAATACTCATCCGGAATAAACAGAGTCTGCTATTGATTTCGGCCTATGGTTAGAGAGGAGGAATTGCAGCAGGGCGCTGCGTGGACAGCCGACTTCGGCTGCGCTGATCAATAGCCCAATACATCAGGCGTAACCATGGAAACCTCGGCTTGCAGATGATGGGGTGTTGGCAGCGGAGGTGTGCGCGGGGCGGTGGGGAGAAGGAAGAAGGCGGAGGGCTGGGAGACCAAGAGGCCTCTTGATCTGTGGAGAAGCCCCCTTCGCTCCTGCTTTTGAGGCGGGGGCGTTGCGGACCCCCTTCCCACTGCTTAAAAATAAATAAATAAATAAATAAAATAAAATTAAATTAAATTAAATTAATAAACTAAGCTGGCTGGGGAATTCTGGGAGTTGAAGTCCGCCAGGCTTAAGGTTGGAGACCCCTGTCTTACACCATGCAAAAACAAGGAAATTTCCTTTTTGGCTACGGATTAAACACAACTAATTTTTTTTCTTAATTCATTTGCAAAACCGGCAGCTTCTGGCCCGGATGCTGCCGGTGCCCAATGCCCCACCGCGGGAAACGCGCAGAAGTGGGAAGGGTTTCCAAAGAGGCCACAACTCGCAACCACAAACACACCGCCTCCAGATTGTCTGCACCGGTTGTGCCCCGGACTCAGAGCTGTTTAAAATCTCGCAGGCAGCATCTTTCGCCCCTTTGCGTAGGTTAACCATCGGCCCTCGGAGGTCTGCGAAGCGGGGACCCCTTTATTTTTGATTAAAATATTAATTTTTGAAATCTTGTTTTATTATCTTTATGGACGAGACGTGTGTGCTGATGCCCATCTCGCCTGCTGTTGGAGCCCGGCACCAGGTGGGATCCGTAAACCTGCCAGGTTGGACGGGAGAAAGCATAGGAAGCGTTCTGCCTTGCACCAGGAAGGGCGCCCTCTCCTGGCCGTGCCCAGGATGGCCCGGACTACTGATGATGGCCCAGCCACTGCCAGGGGAAAGGAGCATGGGTTCCCCAGACTCACCTCTGAAGAAGCCTCTGCGATGCCAGTCCTGGAGGGGGCACCTCGGTGGCGGAGAGCCCAGCTAAAGCTTGACGCCGCGGGGCTGTGTGGTCTTCCCCGGCGCCGATACGAGGCCAGCTGCCTGTCCCTTGGATGCCACTGGTTTCAAAAAAAAAAAAAAAGCCCCTCAAACCCACAATCGAACGTGGCACAGGCTCCTATGCGTTACACACTCACTTTGTCCTCCTGGCAAATTAAAAAAAACGGCTCCAACAACGTGGCACGGCCGCGCAAGCGAGCGCATCCCAGGGAGCAGAGAAACATATTGCCGCGTGGCTATTGATTTTCCTCTCCCCCCCCTCTCTTCTCTCCCCCCCCCACCCCGGCCCCTTCCAGCAGATCAATGCAGCCCCAATCAATAAGCCGGGCGGGAGATTCGCCCATGTGGCACGCACTGCAACATGGAGTCCTTTCTCTCTCTCTCTCTCTCTCTCGCACACGCAAACACACCTTTGCGGGGAGGAAAGCAGGAGGGCCGGTGTGCACAAGGATGGCGGTCGGATTTTGGCTTTTAAACTTTTATGTTAGCCCAACGAATGCTGCAAAATCTCCTCAGATGGGAGTTGGTGGGCAACTGGGAAGCCGAGGGGGCTTTCCTTCAAGAAGGGAGCTCTAATGCCCTCAACAACAGCCCTGCTAGGTAGGCTGGGGCAGAGAGAAAAATAGCTGGTCACTCAGGCCTTTTTCCTCGCGTCTCCTCAGTTTAATCAGAATTTAACACCAGCTTGTTCAATATGAGGGGAGAAGGGTCTATCAACCCCACGGCAAAAGCTTCGGCACCCATCTTGTCCTCATCTTCATTTTCTCTTCCTTTCAAACCCTGATTCCTGGCTTGTTATCAGCAAACTTCAAGATGGATGCCGCCAGGAAAGTGCGAAAAGAGGAGAGAGACTGGAAATGGCTTCATAAAACCCTACAAGGGATTCCCCAACGTTTCCTCGCTTGAGATCATCAAGATCGCTGAAGATCGAGGTGGGGGGGGATCCCAAGCCAGAATCATTTGGTCCCTGAGCCTCATAGTTTTGGAGAGCCAAAGGCTGGAGGGTCAGAAGAGAGAAAGGGGGGGGGGCTTCAGTCCTCTTCTCCTTCCTTCCTTCCTTCTTTCCTTCCTTCCTTGCAGTCCTATTGATTTTTCAAAGCCATTTCGAGTAAATCTACCCACCGACTCGGCCCCAAGCAGCTTAAATGGCTTGACAGTTTTTATTCGGCCCCTCAATCTATTTTAAAACGTGTCGGTCTCCGGCCTTTTGTGGGGAGGGAAAGAAACGGGGATGGACAGAGCTCTGGGCAGCCTCGGACGGGAGGTTTCGGTCCCAGAGAGATTTCAAACGTCATTTCTTGAAGGGTGGGGGTGGAAACGCACATCCAGCTACCAAATGGGCCTTTTTTTCTCCATATATATATATATATATATATATATATATATATATATA
>WNWU01000084.1:946311-1000720 GCA_012654045.1 Ptyas mucosa
ACACACCGTGTTTCCCCGAAAATAGGACCCTGTCTTATATATTTTTGGACCCTGAAATTAGCGCTTGGCCTTATTTTCGGGGAGATCTTATTATTTTGGGGCTTGTGGGGCAAGATGGGGCTCCTCTTGCCGTCTTACCTGATTTCTAGCTCTGTGTTTAAATATTTTTGGGGAGGGCTTATTTTCGGGGGGGAGACTTACTCTAGCGCACACACTCAAAAGCCCAATTGGGCCCAATTGGGCTTATTATCAGGGGATGTCTTATTTTCGGGAAAACAGGGTATATGTGTGTATAGATAGAGAGATAGAGAGATCCTGGCCAGGGAGGTTTCACTGAAGTGCAGAGACAAGTTTTAAACCATGGCATTTTTGTTCTTTTGTTGGCAGAGATGTATTTCCAGCTAAAACCCCAAACCTTTGGGTATTGGGGTGATGGGGGTAAAATTTGCCTTTGGAGGTACAAAACCAGCAGGATAATCTTCTCGCTTCTGGCCCCTGAAGTTAGCAGACCCCCAATGCAAGATTAGCCCCCCCCCCCGAATTGTCCAGTAAGAAAGGGGTGACAACTAAGGAAAGACACTACCCCCCCCAATAAATAAACGGGGGATCTTGCATTCGGTTTGGCCTTCCCAGCTGGGAGGGAGGGTGGATCGAGCCCGGCTCCCCCCCCAGACCAGAACTTGGAAGCCCCCAGCCCACTGCTATTCTCCTCTTCCTGGTTGCCATAGCGGCCACGCAATTCCGGCGGTATTGATGTTCCCCATTGATCTGTGCGGTGGTGCGGTGTCTGGACATGAGGCTCAGCCATTGTGCCGGAGAAGCTGACAGACACCGATCAATGCGCCCTGCCATTTTCCAGTCCTGGCCCACCCTTTCGGGGAGGCGGCGCATGGCTGATCCCCGCCGGGTATGGGGGAAATGGGGGCAGGGGAGGAGAAGGCCGAGAGGGGCTCCTCTCTTAAAGCAGCAGCTATGCATTCGCCTCCCCCCTATCCTTCAAACCCCCCCACCCACACAATGGCATCCTAAACCTGGCCCAGCTCTTGGAGAAGGGAGGGAGGCGGCCAGGCCTGGCACCTTGGCCAGGTGGAAGAGCAGGAGGCGTGGCCATGCAGGTGAAGGGGTGGGGCCATGCGGGGGCGGTGTTACCACTTTCCCTGTCCTGTGGCTAGGCCAACCAAAGTCACGCCATGTCCCATCAGCCACAGCCGCAGGGAGAGCACAGGTCTGGCTCATGAACTTGCGGGATCAATTGGTTTGTGACCAGAGGGAAAATAAGTGAGATTTTTTTTTTCTCCTGGATGCTTGTTGATGCCGGAAGTGATGGGGTGGGGGGGTTGCCCGCCTTTTGCCCATGGTCTGGGGCACGCAAAAGCCAAAGGCAGTTTCTGGTTGCCCCCTGGTGACTTTGGGACTGAAACGCCATTATTGTGGCCTCGGCCGTCCCTCTTGGCTTGGAGCCTTTGCAACCCCCAGAAGAGACCAGGATAGGTCAGGCCAACGAATAGAAATGGTAGAGGTTCTCCTGCTTGAGGAGGGGGCTGGACTAGAAGACCTCCAAGGTCCCTTCCAGCTCATTCATTCATTCATTCATTCATTCTATTCTAACTGGGCCAGTTGGGGGAGCTGGGGAGGGGCGGCCAAGGCTGATTCCTCCGGAGCCCCGAGCATCCCTCCTGCACCTGCCGGCCTCCCTGCGGGGTCCGGGCTGATCCGGGCTCCGCGCAGCGACCCCGGCCAGCATCTCGGCCGCTTTTCCTGCGGCTGGACCAGTCTGGAAGCGGGCGGGCGCCCTCTGGTGACCCATCCCGGGACTGCAGCCAGGTGCCTGCTTGGGGCTTCGGCAGCGCTTTTGGGCGGGTGGTCGCGGGGGGGGGGACGGACGGCGACCCTTGTGGGGGCCGGGGCGAAGAGGGGGGCTCGGGAGGGGGCTTCTTGTTAAAATCTGCATCTGCTGGGGGGAGGAAAGGAGGAGGGAAGCCCTCTGCACGTGCTTTGGGGATTGCAGAGGCAGTCTGTTCATGCTCAGGGGGATGCATTTTGGAGCAAGCGGGTGGAGTGCTCTGTCCATGCTCAGGGGCACCGCGCCGGGGCCAATGGGGGATTTTTTTTTAATTGACTCTGGCTCAATGAGGCTCTTCGCCCCGCCTTCTGCAATTCCTATTGGCTGAGGTTGATGCCCGTCTAATTCGAATCTTTTTGCCGCCTTTCGCCGCCCGTCAATCACTGCATTGGAAACCGAGCGCCCGATTGGTCGGCCGAGATATCGCCCGCCTCCCGGCGCTCGCCCGGTGATTCGCTGCGAGGCTCGAGGCTCCTCCCCGTGGGCGGGGAATAATGAAGCGAGGGGGCGGAGGAGGCGGCGGCCATTTTGGCTCTCCGCTGACAGGGGCAGGCGAGCGGGAAAGAGGGCGCCGGCCGTGCCTGGCCCCAGCGCTTCTACCCTCGCCTTCCTCGGGCCGCCCGGCTCGGCTCCTCGCGCCTCGCCATGTCGGACACGCGTGGCGGCAGTGACAGCCGTCCCGACGAGACCGGCGTCGAGAAACAGGTGAGGGCGGGGAGGGGCCGAGCAGCTCTGGTGGGGGGGAAGTGTGCAGAACGGGCAGCGCGGATTGGTCTGCCGCTCCGCCACTCGGCGCCGAGCTGCCCCCTGATTGGCTGAACCCGAGGAATGCCCGGGGGCTCATTGGTCGGCGTGCTCTCCGGTGTTCCGGGCCCGTGGGGGGACCATAGAGAGGAGCGATCGCGGCTACCCGCAGCATGAACTTCCGTTTTGAAACTGCTCCCTCTCTTGCCCGCGCATCTTTATGGTGAATACACTTGCTAGGGAAAGTCACGCGTGGGAAGCCGGCTCTGCGCGTTTGAATGAGGCCCGTGGCGTGTCGAGCGAGCCGAGCCGCCTCTGGAAAGCGGAATGCTGAGTCTGTCGTCTTGCGGAAGGCAGGGGATGATGGGCCCTGTCGTGCATCCCTGCTGGGTGATTTGATCCCAGCAGAGTTTGGAAGGGACCTTGGAGGTCATGTAGTCCAGCCCCCCGCTCAGGCAGGAGGCCCAAGACCATTGCAGACGAAGGGCTGCCCAGTCTCTTCTTGAAAACCTCCAGTGACAGCTTCTGGAGGGCAGCCGTTCCACTGGGGTTAATTGGCAGGAATTGGCTGTAGGTAGCAGGTTGGCACCTGGTGCCTTGGGGGGTGGGGGTGGGTGGGTGGGTTGGGTGAGACCCTCCCTAGCAGTCAGCCTTGTCTGCTTCCCTTTGTGCTCGGCTGCACTCCCTGCCCCAAAGGCCTCCAGTCCAAGCGGAGAGACGTTGCACCTGATGTGGCCCATCAAGCCGCTCCAAATAAAGAGCCAGGGCCTGGCACCCTTGCAAAGCTCAACCTGGCAGGGACGGGCAGGGTTCGGTTTCAAGCAAGAATAACCTACAGGGCATCCGGCTTGGCGGCAGCAAAGATGACAATTTAAGGAGTGAGCATCTGAAAATAATACCAGGACGAGTTCCAGCTATTGTAATGAAAGGAATCTTGAGTTTAATATATCTATATCTATCTATCTATCTATCTATCTATCTATCTATCTATCTATCTATCTATAATGTCCCATCAACATATAGGGGTGTCCTTGTGCTGCCCTCTGATATGGGAGCTCCTTTGAGATCAGCCCAACCCGATCCCAATATATCACTCTGCCTTTTGTTTTTTAAGCTATTGTTTTAATGCTTTTTTTATTTGCTGGTCTGTGACCGTCATAAAAGATGGATTGGCTGAGATCAGCACAATCTTTTCCAGTGTTATCTTAAGTGAGGCAGGAGTTGGCATGGCTTAAATAAAAGATAAATTCTTCTAGGGGTGGAGGAAAGTTCAGGAATGTAGGCTTGGCTCTCAGATAAGAGTTTGAAAAGTGTGACAGTCTTTCTCTTCCGCCCCCCATCCAGTTATTTATTCTTCTCCTTCGGTTCCTGTTTGTCAGCATTCTAGAAATATCTAGTTGTCCCAGGGAGAGGAAGGTCTGGTGCACCCAGAACAGAAGAAACAGGGGTGGATTAATGGGTGAAAGTCACGGACGGTTCAAAGCACTGAGGCCGATATTAGGAATTTTGCAAAAGCTTTATTCTTTAGTGTTGTGTTTCGAACTCCCTTCAAAGAGCTCGGGGATGGCTCTTTTGATATATGAAGCATTTTCTGTCCCTGCAGGGCTTAATGGCTGTTCTTGATGATGATGATGATTTTTGGGTGCCTTTCTTTCTTTCAGGATACGCAGGAGAAGGAAACGGGCATCCCCGAGAAAGAAGAGGAGGCCAAATTAAAAGCCAAATATCCCAACATAGGACTTCAGAAGCCAGGGGGTTCTGACTTCTTAATGAAGAGGCTGCAGAAAGGGGTAAGTGAGCCCCCAGAGACCCTCTCCTGGAAAGGAGCAGCCCTGTAGGGAAATCAGGGTGGCAGGAAGCGAAAACTCAGCAGCTGCTATGTCTAATGGCAATAAACCGAAGCCCGGATGGGTGGCAGTTGATAGAGCGGATGGCTGGCTGCTGTCTTGGCTTGTGGGGCATCAGGGGGAGGCCTGGCTAGAAGCGTGTCTTGCTAAGACCCTTGGTGTCTGCTTGCAGGATTCCCACCCAGTGAGAAAACCTCCGTTTGAAAGGAATAGGCTGGAAACTTCCCTGGAGTTTCTGGCAAAGTCCTTCCCATTTTGTAGCCTGAATGTAACCAGACCAGTTCCCTCCGTGGCACAAGGGAGCAGCAGAGGGGAGAGTGCTAGTCGGTGGCTAGGTTGGTTGGACACTTTTTAAGTCTTGTGGACTTCAACTCCCAGAATTCCCCAACCCAGGGCCAAAGGAAACAGTAGGCTACCAATTGGAGGCAGGGCCCGTTCGGAGGAATTGGTGGTTGCAGCTGTTATTTGGTGGAAGGGGCAGCAGGAAGGGACGAGAAGTCGGCATCTAGATGGGCCTACCTTGTGCAAAGCGACGGTCCCAAATCCTCCCTTTTGAATGGCTTTTATTTCCCTTGGAGGACAGAACGGGGCCGCCGTTAATCTGCGGCTTCTCTCCACCTTTTGGGACCCAAATCTCATCCCTGGTTTTCTTCCCCAGCAAAAGTACTTCGACTCTGGAGATTACAACATGGCCAAAGCCAAAATCAAGAACAAGCAGCTGCCAACGGCGGGTACCGATAAGAACCTGGTGACCGGCGACCACATCCCCACCCCCCAGGATCTGCCCCAGAGAAAATCGTCCCTCGTCACCAGCAAGCTGGCAGGGTAACCTGCTCTCCTGATGGAATTTCTCTCTCTCTCTCTCTCTCTCTCTCTTTCTCTCTCTATTTTTTTTTCCCATTTGGGGGTTTGGGGAATTGGGTTGTGTTTCCCCCCCCACCCCAGTTGTCAGACTGAACTGAACTCTGCTGTACCCTAGAGCTGGGACCCACAGAATCTCCACTGTGGCGGATCTCTTTGTAGTAATCAAAGCCAGAAGCCGAGACATGGACTTGTGTGCCGTTCTGGTGTGTGTTTTCTTGCCACTGTGGGCGGGCAGGCTGTGCAGCATGGATCTCGTGGGGGGTGGGGGGCCCTGAAACTCGCTTTGCTTTAGATCGCCAACGCTCTGTCCTGTCCATTAATCCTTCATCGCTAGCTCGGAGGGGCCAGGAAGGCTGCAAAGAAAAGCCCGAAAAAGGGCAGGTGCAGAGTTAAAACAGCCGTGTCTTTACACTTCCGGGAAACTGCTCCATACATTTAGGACAACGAGACCCATCGGCGACAACCACGTACAGTGATCCGAAACGCCCATAAGCCTCCTCATCGCGAGGGAAGAAGGCTTTGCAGGCAGAACCTCAACAACTCTTGTGTTTTTACTTCTAGAAAGCTGGTTGAGGGAGAGTTGGGCTCTTTAAAGGTCTTGGAGAAGTCCTTTTGCAAGGCTTGGAGCTTAGAGGCAAAAAGTTTTCCAAACTTAGAAGATTTTCCCGGGAATCTTGCCCAATGCTGACTGTCCAACCTCCCCTGTATCTGCAGAAGCTCTGAACCCCTCACCCCCACCCATGGCTGATAGGAACCAGGCAGTGAGTCTGAGAAGACGTCCCATGCCTCAAGTCGAGGCACCCAGCCGAATTGAAGGGTTTCCCCTTCCCCTCTGCTGTTTGCAGATTGGCGCGGATCTTCGACGTAGCGTAAAGGTGCCTGCGTGGAGCCCTTTTGAAAAGAGACCTGGGATGTAAAATCCTCTTAGGCGGGAAAAAGAGTTCTTATGAGATTGTCTTGGGAATGGATCATGCGTTTGTCTGGCGTTGGCCAGGAGCTGGGTGGGCCCTGCTCGTGCTTCCCTGCCAACGGCTGAGCCGAGCCCTGTGGTATTGGGCAAGGTGGGCTTGTCTTGTCTGAAGGATGGACGCCTGGCCCACGCCCCTCTCGAAAACTCAGCCCTTGGGAGTCTTAGAGGCGGGGGATGGTCAGTGGATGCAGGGTCAAGGCAGGAAGAGTCTGAATTCTGAATTGAAGGTGCTGGGGATGGCCAGATGTTCCGCCTAGGGAAACGTCCCGCCTTAATTCATGATGGGGCAACCTTCTTTTCCCGTCTTAGAAAGAAGAGTATTCTAAGCAAGGGTGTCCAACTTTAGCCATTTTAAGGTGTGTGGACTTCAACTCCCAGAATTCCCCAGCCAGCTGCGGAATTCTGGGAATTGAAGTCCATACACATCTTAAAAGTGGCCAAGGTTGAACATCCCTAATTTAAGGATGATTCCAACAGATGATTATTCTAATTCCCTTTGATCAATAGAATAAGTAGAGAAACTTACAACTTTGACTTGGGAGCTGTCCAGGGTTCTTAAGATAGGTGGCTCCAGAAACCGAAGGAACGAATGAACCAATTGATGAAACGTTAAGTAGGATCCTCTTGGTAGCCCAAGGAAAGCAGGGTCCCTCACTCAGAGTCCCCCACCCTTTGAAATTCCGGGAGCTTCTTGAGGGGGCTCTCCCAAGAGCCCACCACCCTTCCCACTCTCTGTCCTCCGTCTGTGTTCTTCGCTTTGCCTCCGAAAGAGAACAGTACCCTGGATTTTGGAATTGAGTGTGTCCCCTCTCTGCAGCAGTGCTTGGTGGGTCGCAACATCTTAACACGGGAGGTCGCCCCCCCCTTTCCTGCTGGGTGGTTCATGGAGCCCCAGGAGACATGTCCGTGGCTGCATCGGCCCAGCCGCTGCCTGGTGGAATGTCCTCCACCATCCCGGCTTTACTAGATGGCTTAGTATTGGCCAGAAGTAGAGTCTCCTGTTTCCTCCTATTTATCCCCAAAGGTGACCTGTGGTGCTTCGAGACCCCTGAAGCCGTAGAGCCTCGCCCACCGAGCCTGCCCTCTGTCCCAGCCATACTGTAAATAGACCCGAGTCATATATATATATATAAATATATATATATATAAGTATATATATATATATATATATAATTTTTTTACATTGTCTTCATCCTTATCTTCTGGTGCTTGCTTTTTTCTAAAAAAAAAAAAGGAAAAAAACACCTCCCCCGAGTATGAATGTGCACACATAATTCTCTCTCTCTCTCTCTTTCTCTCGCTCTCCAAACTTCCAAATCACGGGTGCCCCCCCCCCCCGCTCTCCTCTTTGTCCTTCCCGCAAACCAGCTTGGTGCTTCAAAGCTGCTTCTAAAAAAACAAATGAATGGGGGGGAGGGGGTGTGGGGTGAAGGGAATTGTGTCCTCTGGCTTTTGGCGACCAGCCATTCCGGGTGGGGCGCTGTGACAAAGAAAGGGAAAAGAGCCAGGTGTGAACATTGGAGTGACAAACCTTTCAAGAATAAAATAACCCTTGTTTCAACCCAGGAATCCGATGTCTGGTGTGTGGCCTCTTTGCGGGTTGCCGATCCCGCTAACCTGGTTTAGCGGGTTGCTTTTCCACTTAGGCCGTTCGTGCGAACCACTGTAGTTAGCTGAAGATGGCTTGGAGGCTTAGCGGGTCGCGCGAAACCCGGTTTACGCTCTAGCTAACTCGACAAGTCCAAGATAGATGGTGGTGTGGCCCGGTGTACGAACCCAGCGGTTGCGTTTTGCTGATTTCTGTCATTAAAATATCTGCTTCTATTTTATTATCGACCCCTGCCTCGGATGCGGTGTCTCTCAAATTGGCCCACTTGGAAATGTATGGGCTTCAACTCCCAGAATTCCCCAGGCTGAGGAATTCTGGGCGTTGAAGTCCACTCATCTTTTGTCCTGTGGAAATATTCTACTCAAGGCAGGAAGGTCAAGAATTGAGTGGCAAAAAAAACAACCCACGCCAAGCTTGTAACTGAACCATGTCCACAAAAGCTGGGCCACGGGTTGTGTGAAGTGTCATTCCCTCCTCGGCCATGGGGGGGTGAAAGAGGCCTTCCCGTTAAACCGCTCCCAAATCAAGTGGGGAGGGGGAGGGAAGGGGAGCATTTCCAAAGGTTGAGATCATTGCAAAGCGTGGGAATGGCGGTGAGGGGGAAGGAGCCCCAGAGCATTGTGGGAAGAGGGGCCGAACGGTTGGGTTTGTTTGCAGTCGGGGCTGGGCCCGTCCCATGGCTGAAGCCTGTTTCCCAACAGACCCACCCCTCAGTTCAAAAGCCAACGAGCAAATTCGGAGCTTGCGGGGTGTGGGTGTGGTTTCCTAGGGAGCCTGAAGTGTCCCACCGAGAGCCTCTGCTGAGGGACAGGCTCCCCCCAAAAGCCTCAGAGCTCTGAGATCTCTTCCTCCAAGGGTTGTGTTTTCTTAGCCGGGCTCGGCCAGGCCACCGGTGTTTTCAGTGTAAACCTGGCTTGTTTGCTTTGGAAGGTTTAATTGCTGTTTTCCTTTTCCCCAGGTGCATTCTCTGGTTGGGCTGTTTACCTGGGCTGTGTCACGTCCGCCTTTACTTGTGGAGGGTCAGAGATCAGAGGGGACGTTTGCTGGAAGTGGAGGGGGGGGAGCACGTACTCTGGTCACTCAGTCTGGGCAGAAGAGTTTTGACTCCCGATCCCTTCCAAGGGGAGAAAAAGGCTGCTGGGTTTAGGTTGATCGGCCTGCCTGCCTGCCTTCCTCTGTCCCTTCGGGGGAGACCCACACAGGTAGAGGGCAGCCCTAAATTGCTCCTGGTTAGCATAACCCTTCCTTCTTCGATCTGGAGCACTCCGACTCCCATTATACACGGCTGCCCTTGCCAACTTGCGTGGTTCTCCCATCTGGGTGGGAGAGTCCCGGCTTCCTTGTGGATTTGATTTTAGCCCGAATCGATCCCCTAAGAACAGTTTATGCGTGTCAGCAGCTTATTTGGGAAGATTGTTAAGAGGTCAAGAGTATTGCAAGTATCTCCATCCCTCGATTGTCCCCCCACCCCAACTCTCTAGGGAAGGGGTTTGCCGAAATCTTGGATGAAGATTTAGAACGGAGGTCAGGGTTTTGTGGTGAAGGATTCTGGGCTAAGGAAAACATTGGCATCTTGGTGTTTCTTCAGTCTAAAATAAGGATGTCCATGGCTGGCTGGGGAATTCTGGGAGTTGAAGTCCACACGTCTTAAAAGTGGCTAAGATTCCTGGTTAGGGAATTCTTGGAGTTGAAGTCCACACGTCTTAAAGGTAGCCATGTTTTGATATTCCTGGTCTAAACTCTGCTTCTGGATCCTTAATGGAAGGGATCCCTCCTCTCTTGACTTTTAAACCCTTTTAAGGCGAGGGCCAATGGGGGAAGTTCCCTTCAGTGCTCTTTTGCTGAGAAATGTGGGGCAGCACCTCTTTCGGAAAATCATCTGACAACTTCGCTGCTCTTCCACCCACCTACTCCTTTGATGAGGCAGAAGAGGAGGAGGTGGGGACAGCCCGGCCAGGAAAAAACACTATGGACGGTGGGCTTCATAGGCAAAGCACCCCTCCATCCCCCCGCCTTTCGAATCCTGCCAAAAATCTCTTGCTGGAAAGCTGTAGAGCAGAGGTCCCCAAACTTGGCAGCTTTAAGACTTGTGGACTTCAACTCCCAGAATTCTCCACCCAGCATAGAATTCTGGGAGTTGAAGTTCACAAGTCTTAAAGCTGCCAAGTTTGGGGACCTCTGCTGTAGAGCAAAGCAGGATGATTGACAGTAAAGCTTTTTTTTTTTTGGTGAATGTGGACAGGAGGAAATGCTAATTTTCCATTGAAAGAAGAGGACTAGAAACTTAGGCCACCCCTTTCTGACGAAATGTAAGATTTTCCCGTCGAGTTTCTTTCTTAAAAAAAAATTTTTTTTGGTGCGGTTTGACCTTTTGGGTTGTGTCCTTAAAAATGTTGTTGGTGGTTGTGTTTGGGTCAGCTGTGAGCTTTCCTTGGTACGTGATTGACACCGTATGGGCACCGTGTCAACAATTTAGGGCTGGAGCGTCATTGCTGACATCTGAAGACAAGATGTACTTTCCAGGAGCCGTGTTTTCTTCCTCTTTCTTAAGTCCTCCTTCACAATAGATTTATTACATAATCTCCAGGGATCGGTTAATAGGAGATTACGTAATGGGGATGTAGGTCAGGTAACCAGGTTTGCTCCCTTGCTCTGAGTCGAGAGGGTGGGTGGGTGTGAGTGGGTGGACTTTGAACAGAGATGGGCCTGTGTGCTCAGGATTTCACTTTTAAATTCCATTTTCTCTCCAGGTTTTTCTTCCCATCAGTGAAAATGACTTTACTGTAAGGAGGGAATTTTCAGTTACTTACATGACGCCACTTTCAAAGACTCCTGGCTGGTTTACAAGAGAAACAGAAACACATCTGTGAAAATCCCACATCTGCAGAGTACAGCCCCTTCTTTCTTTAGCCATTAAAGGCTGGGGGGTCTCCAGGAAAACAGGCAGGGAGGAGACCACCTCACATAGATCAGGGACACCCCCAGGTCCTGTCTTTCAGGGCGCAAACTGGCCGCCTGTTGCTCAGTGGGGAGAATTGTTTGGCTCAAGCCTTTTGAGTTCTTCTGCTGACGTTCTCTTCCCAGGTTCGATGCAAACATTTAAAGACAATTTTCCATAATGTCATGCTAAGAAGAACAGGGGAAGAAAAAAAACTAATTATAAGCAGCTTTTTTGAAACCCCGTCTGTTTACTGAGGTTTGAAATGTGTAGAGCCTGTCCCTGGTTCCTGAGGCTTTGGAAGGAGTGACTTCATTCAGTTATCCTTGGCTGGGGGCCCTTGAGTCATCGTGCCAAACCCAGGCCACCCCCTTGGCTGCAGGAAAACATCGCTGCGGGTTGGTCTAGACAACCCCAAACTGCTTAATCTGGGAACCTTCATCTGGTGACGTCACGGAAGACGTGACCCTGTTTGCGGGCTGCTCGGCCCTGCGAAGAAGTCAGCTGAGCTTTTTTGTTTTGTTTTGTTTTGCAGAAGGAAAAAAGGAAAATGTGCTGAAAATGGATTGTGTGAAGTTTTGAAATCTGTCATTTGCCCCGAGGCTGCGTGACATCCTGTTATGCTCTAGAAAGATGCTGAGCTTTTTCTTTCGCAGCCAGCCAGCAGGGTCGTTTTTGCTGAATTCTGCTCAAGGAGAGAGGCTGGGTGCCTTAGAAAGCAGCCCAATTTTAATCTACTTCTATCCTGCCTTTATTATTTTTGTAAACAAGGCAGCGAACGTATCCAACCACACACCTTCCTCCTCCTGTTTTCCTTACCACGACAGCCCTGTGAGGTGGGCCGGACCGGGAGAGAGAGGGAATTGGCTCAAAGTCACCCAGCTGGCTTTCATGCCTAAAGCGGGACTACAACACCCATCGTCTGTTGGCTGATTTGAGCTTCAGCTTGACCGTCCATCACGCAGGAAAGGGTTGCTCCCATCGGGGTGCTTTGTGGGGCATATTCGGGGCAGGGGGTGGGTGGGAATTGCCAGCCGGCGCTAACCCAGAGCCCAAACTGGCCTTGGGGGTTAGGGTGGAAGAGAGGGGGACCCCAGACCTCTGCCTTGCAGGTCAGGAGGAGAAAACCCCAAGACCGTCTAGTCCAGGACTCTCCAAGCCTGGCCGCATTTAAGACTGGTGGACTTCAACTCCCAGAATTCCTCTTGCGTGGGCAGCTGGGGAATCCTGGGACTTGAAGTCCACCAGTCTTAAATGCGGCCAAGCTTGGAGAGCCCTGGACTGCCCCCCCCCCCCCCACTCCCGAGACGGGCTTGCAATGCTGCCCCCAGCCCCGCAGAGAGGAGTGGGAGTCAGGGTCAACCCAGGACGCTGCGGGCGCCCGCGGGCTCCGCTTTGCAACTCTGCACTCCAGACAATTCCCCCTCCCCCCTTCCCGGAAATTTCCCCCCATCCGCTTTTGCTTCCCTCCCACCCCCCCGAGGGCAGCGCTGCCCCACAAGGGGAGTCTTCCGCAGGCCGCTTCCATTCCTCTCTCTTTCCCCCCACCCCCCCTTTCCCCAAAGCAAAAATGGGCCCGTCCATCCTTTGCTGGGAAGATGAAAGGGAGATTTTAAAAAAAAAATTCCAACCCCGATCGCGAACTCCGATTGGCTACTCAGAACTTTTTTTTCCCCCCCTCCCTACCCGGGAGGAGTCCCCGCCCCTCCGCTCCGTTCTATTCCGTCTACTCCGATACGCCACTCGCGCGGCCCCGCCCCCTTTTCCCCCTGCGTCATCCACGTCACTCGGCGGGCGGCATTTATAACGGGCGCCCGTTGCGCGCGCCACTCCCCTCCTCAAGACGAAGCTGTCGTGCGAGGTCGGCCGCCATGTTCAACAAGAAGACGATGGTTCTGTATTGCGGCGGCTCCCCCGGATTGGCCCCGGCCGCCCCTCAGTCTCCCGGCGGAGGAGGAGGCGGCGGCGGCGGAGGAAGCGGCGAGGGCGGCCTGGCTCTCCTTCCCGGCGGGGTCCGAGGCGGCCTGGGCGGGGGGCTTTGCTGGCCTCCCGGCGGCTGCGCTGAGGGGCCTCGAGCCCTGATTGGCGGAGGGCCGCGCGCGGGGCCCCTCTCGCTGATTGGGCCCCCGGAGGCGGCCGCGCACGCGCCGATTGGCTCCCCGGAAGAGGAGCTGGACGGCTGCGAGCCCGACGCGGAGAACGGAGCGGAGCCTTCCGCCTCTTGCCCGGCCGCCTCGCCGCCTCCTTCTCCTCCTCCGGCCCCCGCCGACCCGCTGCGCCAGGTGACGCTGCAGCTGGTGGCCACGTACCTGCGGGAGGCGGCCGACCAGGACCCCCACAAGCAGGACGGCGGCGGCTGCGGCGGCGGCAAATTCCTGCAGGGCCTGCTGGGCCGCTTCGGTCCTTGTCCCGGCGAGGCGGAGACGGCCGCTCGGGCCTTGGAGACGCTGCGAAGGGTCTGCGACGACATCATGGAGAAGCACCAGCTGGCCTTCCTAGGTAGGCTCCTCCCCCTCTGCACGGGGGCTCCTGATGGGGTTTGTAGTCCCAGAGAGCCCTCCTCCCCCCCTCGCAGGGAAGGAGTGGATGGGATTCTGTGTGTGTAAATATTGAGAAAGTGCAATGCAAACAGAAGGTTGGACTGGAAACTCCCCCACCCCATCCAATCCCACCCCGACCCCAGCGAAAAGGGCAGCAAGCAGGGAGGATTGGGGGGGTGAAAATACTGAGAAAGTGCCATGTATCCAGAGGGTCGGTCTCCCCCATCCCCGAAAAGGGGTTCCCCCCACCCTGAAAAAGCAAAGGTGCGAATATTGAACTGCAATATAAACAGAAGGCTAGTCTAGATAGCCCCCTTCCCTCAAAAGGGCAGCAAGCGGGGGGGGGGGGTGTTTGCAAATATTGGGAATGTTAAGAAACAGCAGTGCATCCTGCTGGAAAAGGCTGCACGCAAGGGAGGATTGAGAGGATACCAGATATGCAGGAAGGGATGTAAAATACATTTTTGTTCGTATATTTCTGGTGTTCCCCCCCTCTCCATCTGCCCTCTGCTGGAGAGGGATGAATTGCAGAGGAAGGGGCTCTTGGCCAGGATTGGCTGGAAAGCAGCTGCAACTCTGGTGGAGCCCACCCTGGTAGCTGGGAGGCTGTGTGTGGCCGTCTGCAGGCCAGCCTGGCTTCTCTCTTTCCTTCTCTGCCCACCCCTCCCCTTGTTTTTGCTGCAAGCAGTCATTGTGAAAGTATCAGGCTGCAGCAGAAAGGAAACTGCACTTTGTACTGTGGGGGAGGGGGGGCAACCTTGCAGGCAGGCAGAGATAAAAAAAAATCTCATTATAGATTAGCTTTATCAGTGGCTCCTATCCTGCTGGGCCCAGCAAGCGGAAAAATAGCTCATTGTAAACAGGGTGGTGTTAAAAAAACACCAGAAACGTCTCTAGCTAGCCAGGGTTTTTAACTTCCTTTGCTGTAGACCAAGTTGGTTGTGCTTTGCCTTTGGAGTGATTTTAGCAAAGCGTTTGAAAGTTTGCCAGTTTCTGAGTTTTCTTGATAAATGGGATGATTGCTGATGAGTTTCCAGGGTGAGGTATGAGTGGGGGCCATCCTGGGCCATCATGCTTTGAAGCGAGGACTGTGACACAGAACAGGCAGAGGGTGGCCTGTTACAATAGTACAATAGTACTTGGCTGATACATTGAATTCCCTGGTAACCAGTTTCATCAGCACCTGCTTCCTGGGAGGCCTAAAGCCTTCTGAATAATCCACTGTACCGCAGGGACTCTCCTCACCTGAATTCAAACTTCCTGAAGCTTTGAGATCGACTGGGGAATCCAGTTCTGCCTTTGCCTCTTACGTGGCATCATTTAACAATCTGAACTGAGAGTTGTATCCTGCTCTGCTTGGGAAATCACTGGGGCTGAGAATTAAATACTGTACACAAAATTGCTCTTTCCTTTTAGTTCTAGTTGCTATATGGATGAACTGTAGCAGCACTGACCATGTTTCTGGGAGTTTTTGAGGTCCCCCTCTCCGCGGGAAAAGACAAAACCAGAGATTGTTTTCAATATTTTTCCTCTTCGACCTTTTGTGGTGCTTTGCCTAAAGTCCTTCCTTCCCTTCTTAATTCAGGAATGCTGAGGAAAGTGCAGATCGACAAAGCAGATGACTTGAAGCTCATGTCGGAAGTTGCAATGCAGGTTTTCAACGACGGCATAACAAACTGGGGGCGAATTGTGACTCTCATTTCTTTTGGTGCCTTTGTTGCCAAACACTTGAAGAGCATAAATCAGGAAAGCGGCATCAACACTTTGGCGGAGATTATCACGGAGGTGCTGGTGACAGAGAAGAGAGAGTGGCTGCTGCATCACAATGCCTGGGTAAGGTTCCTGGCCTTTGGGAAGTTTTCTTGCTTGTTCCTCCTTATGACGGACCTGGGGGGGGGTGAGGCGAGGCGGGGAGTGGAAACTTCAGCTGTGCTTGAGGCTAGTTGTCCAGACACAAAAATAGGCAGTGATTGCATGACCTATCTCGCTGTTCCCCCAAGAGGGATCCTAGAGGGCTGGGCTTCTGGGGTTTTATGATAGACTGGTTCTCCTCTGAAGGGGTGTCATATTCTATAGGCCCAGTTTCTGGAATTTGCTTCTCTCTTCATACAAAACCCTGCTTGGCTTGCTTTCTGTGGATTTTCTAAAGCTGCCAGATGCTGCTGTTGCTGCCTGTGTCAAAGCCATTAACGGTACCATTCTTTCTTTTAGGAGGGCTTTGTTAAATTCTTCCATGTAGAGGACCTGGAAGGCAGCATCAGAAACATTCTGGTGGCTTTTGCAAGTGTGGCTGGCCTAGGAGCGAGCTTGGCTTACTTGATCCGGTGAGCCAAAAAAAGGGGGGCTCTCCCGAGTGGAGCTTAGCTTGGACCTACTCTGTTCTGCTGTGAATAGAAAACTGAGCTGTTCTCCTCTTGCTGAGTGGGAAGCAGGACAGCTGGAACTCCCCAAGAAGGACTGCTATGAACTGTCCCGGGATAGAAGGTAACCCAGCAAGGATGTCTTACAAATGGAAGTCGCTTTTTCCAAGGGAAGAACGTGTGCACTCTGCTTCACTCACCCGAAGCTAGGAGGACTGAAGCCCTGTGCAGCAGGAGGAGGAGGAGGTGTGCTTGGACTGGCGGCATTGGGCTCCGGAGGAAAGACAGCTGGATGCACTGAGCAGTGAGTGATCTGTTTGCACAGGGCGACAATCGTGCCCTCCCGTCTTTTGGAGAATAACGCTGGGTCTGAAGTACAGAAGTGTTTGGGTCCAGTGTCATCCTAAAGACTTCCGGGTGATCTCTGGGAAATGCCTTTTAACTGTTGGTGGATGCAGGCAACGCATTTTTGCCCCATCACTGAGAGAAAAGGCCTGGCGTCCTTCAGCCTCTCATCAACACATCGCATTCTTAAGGGCTGATTGTGTTTTTTCATTTTATTTTTTTCAGTCTTTCTTTCCACTGCCCTCCCTTTGAAAGCGTTACACTGCCATTAAGCCGCCCCTTGGATCACACCCATAGCTGCTCCCTGCAGCGGAGCTCAGTCTGTAACCATGATAAACATCATTTGGGACCGATGAAACCTGCAGAATGTGTGCACTCTTGAAGCAGCTTTATCTTTGAGAAAAGATGGCGAAGAGGGGGTTGATTCAGTTTGGATTGGATGACTCTTGATTCATTTTCTCCCATCAGCATATACTGGGCATTTCAGAAAACCTTCGCATCCAGATTGAACAAGGTTATCGATGTGACTGTAGTGACCAGCTTAAAGTTTGAAAACCCCTCTTTTCCTTCCCTCCCTCCCTTTCTTGGGAAGAAAGGAGCCATTTGGGGTTTTCCATCGCCCTGCTTTATTTTTTTGATTCCTGAGTTGAGTTTAAAGGATGCTTTTTTTTAAAAAAAAAAAGCTAAACTTGCACATGAATGTCATTTGTCCTGTAAGAAAGCAAAATAACATGCGTGAATTAGCAGTGTGAGATCCTGTGGTACACAAACACACACACACTCACATTATAATCTGTAGGCAGCTTCCTGGGTGTCCTCCAGATGTTTCAGCCTGGATGTTTCTGGGGGATGCCTGATGGCCTTTTCTAAACCCTTGAGGATGAAACAGTTCATAAGCTGAGTTTTCTTTGATTTTTTTTTCTTTTATTCAGGAGAATGGCTTCAGTTAATAGGAGCAGGAGTTTTAATTTGCAGTCTAGAATTGCTTTTAGTTTTCATTGTGCATCAGTCTAGGCCGGGAGTATCCAACCACGGCCCCTTTAATAACCATGGACTTCAACTAGCTGGGGAATTCTGGGAGTTGAAGTCCACAAGTCTTAAAAGTGGCCAGGGTTGGGGACCCCTGCTCTAGACCAAGCAATGGCAGAGGTAACAATCTTGGCAAGGTGCTGGAAGACCTGCTTGTTTACATAAATCGTCTAATAAAACCCATTCAGTGATTCTCGCAATGTGAGGTCCTTAATACAGAAACCTGAAGTGTTTGTTTTCGTTTTGTGGCTGAATGATTGTCCCTTGTTCTTTCTTTCCTCCCCCTTTAACGTTGCCAGGCGATTCGTTGGTAGACGAGGCTTAAAACCCTGGACTGGCTTTTTTTTCTGTGGAGATGGAGAGGCAGGGCCCGAGATCACTCTTAGAATAGGACTAGAACTAGCCAGCTTCAGGGATGTTGGGATTAAGCCTTGTTTCTTCATTCAGGATGGTCTGAATTCTGGCTTGGGTCCTGGAGCTGTCTGATCTGTGACTTGCACCTCATGGTTTCCAAATTGCTGTTCTGTGGGCACTTGAGCTGGTTAAAAAGGTATTACAGTGATGTGCAAGGAAATGAAAATATTTCAGACAGGTTAAGCTGCCCCCTTCTGTCTGCCTCCAGGGCCCGGAAAGAAAAACGGAGAGGAGGCTAGGGAGGTATTTTTCATAGGGGCTAATAGAACTAGCCTATCGCAATGCCTTGTGGGGGGTTTACTGGCAGAGTATGCAAAGTTTTTCCTTAGAAACATGCAAAATGGCACTTCTCCAAAGTTCTGTTTATAAATACTGGTGCCCTGTGGGTGGGTGTGTCAGCTGGGGTTTTCTTGTCCAACCAGCCAGGCTGTGCCTGAGGTTCCCCATTTCTACACGAGCAGCAAACCGATTCCAAGTGACACCTGATGGCGTTGGCCTGGCCTCTTTCCTCCCATTTGACAACACTTGGACTCAAACCCCAACCATAGCCGTGAATGTCTCTCACGAGAATCCAGTGGGCATTTTATATTTTAATAGGGCCCTGAGCCCGGATTCCTTCTGACTTCCTGGCGGATCAGAAGAACCAGTTACAAACCATGGCAGTTCTCTCTTCATCCCAGATCCTCTTGGCTGCTAGGCTACGGGGTTAACGTCTCTTTTTGTGGTAGGAAAGAAGGGAAGAGTTGCATGTAGCGAAAGCCGGAGAGAGCTTTATTCTGAGAGCCTTGACTTCAATAAAGCCCAAGTCTGCCAGCAACATGGAGGCCTTACCGATTCCTACCCTGCCCACATTCCTCCCAGGCAGAGTCACTGGTTTGCAACCTAGCAATGGAGTGTTTAATATAATATGTGCTTGAATGTTCATCCGAATTAAATTAATTTAACCCTTAACTGTCCAGGTTGTCAGTAATGTTATATACATCGGGCAGGCTTCCCTGCCTCCTTAGAATGTCCTGCTTTGATGAAGCAGAGGAATGTATTTGTCTGAATATTGCGAATGTTCTTTTGGGAATTGTCCATAAAAAGTTCATGTATTGGTAGATTCTTAATCCAATGAGGTTCTTTGAACTATTCCACCCCCACCCGCTTGTATTGCTCCTTGGTGTAACTGACAGACTTGTGCCTTTTCCTCTAATCTGATATTTATAAATTTCAGTTTTGCAATAAGTAGATGAGTCTGCTGGAAATGACTGTTGGGGGTGTGCTGCTGTGACTTTTTCGAGCAAAGGTCATACTTCAAACAAAGCAAATGACCGAATTGCCAGCGAGGATGCAAGACGGCCTCATCCTTGGTTCAGCTTTTAGGCAAAAAATAAAGATTGCTTGCTCTGCAGCTCAGAAAGATTTAACTGAAGGGAATAATGGACAGTATTCACCCTCATGAATAGAAGGGAACCAGATTAAGGAACTCCAGCAACAATTACACGATAACCATTTCCCCTTTCCGCTTTTCATGTGCTCACACACCCAGTTCACTGTAGAAGAGTCAGCTCTCTCAAGGTGTAAATGAAAAAAAGGGGTGGGGGAGAGAAACACCTCATTGGCAGTCAGCAAAACCAAAGGGAAGAATTGATGTCTTATTTTAAGGCTGGGGGGAAAATGTTAAACTTCAGAAAGAACAAATCATTCAGGAATAGCTGAAGTCACGCCAAACTGCTTTCGAACGAGGCTTAAATTATTTGGTGACACCGTGCAAAGAAGACCCTGTTTCTTGGAAAAATCAAGAGCAATTGATTGTGGAAAACATCGTTAGCCCCCCACCCCCACCCCCCAAAGTAGCTGAACAATATTTTCTGTTTCAGAAACTGGTCCCTGGGATTTTGAACAGAGCTTTGCATTAAAATACCCACCCTTCTTAATCTCTGAAAATGAAGTGTAATTAAGCATTGTTGTTAACTTCACAGGTTCCTTCTTTCCTCTCCCCATGATTTAATTAAACCAGAGGAAAGTTGGGGCTTCGGCACTAATGAACCACCTGCTTAAAGTCCCCAGTTCTCTGGATTTCCTAGCGCAGATCCACAATAGACACGGGGTGGAGCCAAGTGTTGTTTACCCTGATGAATCCCCATTCCTTTTATTGGGGAAAACAGATGAGGGGGAGGCTTGCTCCTCCCTTGAAGCTCTATGGGAACCATGTGGGTGGCCTCTTCCAGTTCATGGGCTCCCATCCCAAAACTTTCAGCAATATCCTTGTTAGAATTGTTCTAGAAAGATAAGGATAAGGATAATGAACTAATAAAAAACCCGTGTTGTTGTTTTTAAATGGAAAGCTGCGAAACTCAGCTTCCTGCCCCCCCCCTCCTCCTCTGGCTTTGAAGGGCTCCGGTGGTTCTGTGGGTCTGAAATGGAGCGGATGGCTGAGCCCAGCCTTCTCTGTCCAAAGCCCAGGCTGCTCTTTCCCACCATTTCCCTTTCTTGCCTCCTTGATCCGGGGTTCAAGACAATTCATAAAGGATCCCCCTGTCTTTTTCATGGCCACTTAGCACAGCTGCTTTCCACTTTCTGTTCCTCAAAGGCGGAGGGGGGAAAAAAACACCCCATAGCTGGGCAAATGTTTAATGCCATTCTTGTCTGGTGAAGTCATCGCTGGTGGCTTTTCCTGTAATAAGAGGCCTTGCAAATAAATAAATGAAAGGGAAGCTTTTATCCCAGGGAAGGGAAGGGAAGGGAAGGGAAGGAAAGGGGGGCGGGGGAGGAATCAGCCAGTCCTCCAGCACAGCTGCCTTCAGAGAGGGAAACCTCCCTGCTGGAATCAGTTCCTTTTACCTTTATTTAGGGCTAGTATTTCCACATGGGGTTCATTATTCCTTGCCCCCCCCCCCTCACCCTCACCCTGAAACTTTAATTCAGCATTTGATTTGTTTAAGGAGTGCTGATAGGCGTGGTTTTATTTTAAAAAGTCTTCCCTGCGTGTCGGTCTGCTTGCTTTCTGATAGCAGAAGTCAAAAGCAGAAACGAGACCTGTGTCAGCCAGCTGTTCTGGGAACTGGCCTTCCGGATCTAGCAGGCTCCATTGTCAAATAATGGAAGTTTTCTGTCTGAAGTTCCTCTCCGAGAGCCATTCAGAAGGAGCCATTTTAATTCACGGGGGGTTTTCTTTGCCAGCGGTTCCTCCTTTGCTCTTCTCCTCTGCAATACAATATCCTTTTTTGCATCCTACAGCCTGCTCCCTCAGCTTCACAAAAGCTAGTTGCACAGCACACAAATCCTCACTGAGTTATGCCAAGTCACAAACGGCGCATGGCATGAAGCACCCCAAATTTCAGAGGGCCAGGCCCCAGAGGATATAACCCGCCATGATTTTGTAGTAGTTTTTTTTTTCTCCTGATCTTCCAGCAACTTTTGGACTGGGGATGCCCTTTTCTTTACCTTCTGGGGTAGAGTTAAAGAAAATAGTTGGATTTTTCTACTTCTGTCTGGCTCCTGCCTGAAAGTTGCCAGCAGCACCCAGATGTTTTATAGGGCAAATGTTCTTTTGGGGGTTGGGGAAGCGATTAGCAAGCTCCCCGTGTGACTTCTAAGCCTTTTGCCAAATAGCAAAGAGATGAGATGGGAGCTCCAGCCGTCCTTGCGTCCTTAGAAATAAGCACTATTCACTGAGTAACCATCAGGTCTTTCAAAGGAAAAACACAGCCCAGAAAGACTGACAGCCTTTGAAGGTTTCCAAAAGCGTCTCTGGGCAGACAGCATTCTGCAGCCCTGAACTCATTCTTCAATCCTGTCTAGGTCTCAAAAGAGAAGCTGTTTTCCTGGGTGGGTGGGTAGGTGGGTGGGTGGCTGGCTCCGAAATCTGTTTTTCTGTGTATAATTAACAGGCAGACTTGCTGGGAGGTTGGAAAATGAACCTTGGCTGTTTTCTTGGAGTTGTGCTGCTGCTTTTCCCGTGACCAGGCCTTCCATTCGCGCCCCCCCCCCCCCCAAACTTTACTTCAATATGGCCAGATCCTGAGAGCCTCCTTTGGGTGTTTTTAATCTCTTCTTTCTTGGAAATCCGTACATCTGTTTAAGAAGTTCCTGAAAGCAACCTCCATGTTTTTCCCCTTGGACAGACCTGGGCTCTCCTTGTGGCCAGATTCTTAAGCCAAGCGATCACATGCGGGTGCAGGATCACCAGGGAGATATCCAGGGAAAACAATGGATCCAGTTAAGGAAATGGAAGAGCGGAATCTAATCTCTGCTTAAACCATATTTGAGCCATAATTGGCTGGGGTGTACACTTCACATGAAGCCATAAAAACCGCCTTATCAGCCACAGTGGGCAATTCCTGTGACCTTGTCCTGTGTTTCTTCCACATATCCACAATATAATGTCATAAATTCATTAAACTTTTCACGGTTGCCCGGGGGGCAAAGTGCCATGGGGTGAGCCCAGTCCGCTGCTTTTATCACCAGAGGCGATATTTGACCATATCTGAACTTTGCTGGGAACCGAAACTCTTCTCTCTTGGTCCCTCCCAAACATAGTTTGAAAAAATGCCAAGTTTTGGATTCGTTCTCCTCTGTGAGAGAAATAAAACTTCTTTTATAATTGTTATTTCAGCCTTTCTTCCCACGGAGAAAAGTTTTTCTTCCTTAAGCAAACTGAATCTTCCTAATCTGAGAACGGACTGAAGAATTTGCAATGATTTGGGGTTAAAGTCCTTGCTGAACAGGCAGTCTTTTGTCTGGATATTTTCTTCTTTTTATTTTGCTTTAACGTCTTTTTTTTCTTCCCTTCTTTGAAATTGGAGATGGGGAAAATGCAGTGCAGGCCACGAAGTCTGCCGATAGGGTTATCAACGTGCCTTGTCCTTGAATCGCTGAAGCAAAATGATTGGCCCCGCAATTTCCTTGTTGTGTATCTCCTTTAGTGGGAAAAGTCTGAAAAAAGACCGTGAAGCTCTTACAAAGAGATAAAATTTTCTCCGCAAAGATTGGGGGGCGGGTGTGTGTGTGTGTGATAGCTATTTTGACTCACATTTTTTGCCACTGGACCATAGTCTGTATTCTAAGAAACGGAATCCCAACATACCCGGATTTCGAGGAAAAACATCTCTGAAGAATGAAGGATGCAATTGGGGCTATTGCGTGTTTATGCTTTAAAAAAAACACATCATTCCACAATTGTGCATTAAATCCCTTTTAATTCACTGAAGGCTGTTTGCGCCAGACGGAGCCCCAGTTTAGGCCTCTGTAGAAAAAGCCTGAGAAACATAAGGAGAATTTAGTTGAGCATGACTAGTTAAATACTAGGATCAATGACTGGCAATTGTGATATTTTAATAGGCTCCATGTTGATACCTAACCAATTGAAAGAATTCCCTAACAAAGAGGGCCCTTTTCTCATCTCTGCAAAATAATAATTAGGGTGGTGATGTGGAAGGCAGATAGTAATTTACAAAACCCTGCTAGCATCCTAGGGATTGTACAAAATACGTCAGCCTGACAGAGAAGCCACCTTTCTTTTACAGGCCCCGTTGTCAGGATCGAACTTGTTTTGCAGATTTGAGCAATACAAAAAAAGGTGCTGCTATTCGTGGTCTTCGTACTCCAGGGGTTTAACGGAACGTTGCTCCTTCCGAAATTGGATGGTTAGTTTTCAGAGAATGAATCCCCAGGGTGCCCAAGTCTTGGCGTTTCCTCGAATTTTACGGGAATTAGAAGAACATCTTTTTCTTAGAAGTTTTTAGGCAACATGGGAAGACAACAACATGACGTTTCATTTCGGGGAACCGTCTCAAGGAAGCTTATCAGCCAGACCCAGGAGGCCCCTTCTAGGAAGAGAAGAGAGGAGAGGAAAGAGGGCCCAGCCAGATTGTGGGCACCGTGACGCTGCAGGAAACTCACAAGCGGTTCAAGATGGCCACAGTTCGGTGTGCTCATAAGTGTTAAACGGGCACAGTCGCCATCGTTCCTTGCCATCAGGCTGAGGTCAGAAGGAGCCGAGCTCTCCAAAAGGGCAGTCTTGTTCACCCAGAATGCAAAAGAGGGTGTGGTGGCAGATCATACGCTTTGCCCCACACCTGGGATGGGCCCTGAGTCAGCCAGGGTGTGAAGCCACTCTGCCTCCATTACACCCAGGGAAAAACTTGACTTTTCACACTTATTTTTTTCTTTTCTTTCTAGCCCTCTTATTTCCTGTGACTCAGGAAATGCAAAGCTTCAGAAGTTCCCAGCTTGGCTGCGCTATCTGCCCCCCAAGTGGGTTTTTTCTCGGTTTCATGCGAGTTTCTTCTCGGCTTTCGCTCCTTAATCGCAAAGATGACACGTTGGGAGACAAGAGGAGCAAAACAGGTGACTTTTCTCGAGACCCGAGAGTGGAGTTTTATTTCTCAGAAAGGCGAGATGCTGAAACCAGGTTTCAGTTGTGGGTCCAAAGGAGCCAAGCCTCCTTTTGTGCTTCCCTGCCATCTGTTCTCCAACAGGCCCTCCCTCTGCCCACAGCTGGCTGCGTCTCGGGCAGCTGGTCCTTCTGTTCTGGCACCCGGACAGGCTCCGTCCGTTGGGCGCTTCCTCCTTGAAAGGGGGTAAAAAAATCGCTTGAATGATTATCACTGGCTTGGACTTGTCCATGCAGAGAGCAAGTGTGTGTGTGTGTCTGTGTATTGCTAATTGGCCAATAATTCTGCATGGCAGAAACCCTGGGTGCCTAGAATATAAACAGAGGTAGTCAGTTCAAAGTTAACAACAACACTGGAAAAAGTGAATTAGGAGCGTTTTTCACACTTACAACCGTTGCAGCATCTCCAGGGTCCCGTGATCAAAATTCGGATGCTTGGTAACTGGTTCATATTTGTGACGGTTGCAGTGTCCCCTTTTGCGACCTTCTGACAGCCAAAGCCAACGGGGAAGCCAGATTCACTTAATAACCCGGTTACTACCTTAACAACGGTAGCAAGAAAGTTCGTGACGTGGGGCAGAACTCACTTAATGAATGTTTCACTTAGCAGCAGCAATTTTGGGCTCAATTGTGGTCGTAAATCAAGGACTACCTGTAATAGATAAATCAAAATATGAACCAAGATGGCGAGAAGACCCTTTGAAAGCGGACAATGTGATTAAAACCTATCTCTAGCAAAATTTGTGGGTCCTCCTGGTCTCCACACACTCGTGCGGTCCATCTCCCGATCCAGATCTTTTCAAATACAGTTGCTTTCTTTCCAACCAACCACAGTTAGGATCACACAATCGTGAGCTTGCAGAGTTGTGAGGGTCGTCTTAAAAGTTGCCAAGTCTGAAAAAAAACTGACGGTTCTTGATCTGGACTCCCTTGCTCCTGTCTCTTGCAGCCCGAGAGAGAAACGCAGTGGGGTGGCCCGGCCTGACGCTAGCCAGTAAAAATTCAGTCGAAGGCGAAAAGCTGCCCTTGAATCAAACAATTGTGCCAGGAGAGAGGCGGTTTGCGCTGGCTTCGCCTGAGACCTGTTTTCAGTCTACAAACTCTGAATGGAACTGAAAATACAGCTGTGGAGTGTCGTACACAAATTACCGTGTTTCCCTGAAAATAAGACCCAACCGGAAAATAAGCCCTAGCATGATTTTTCTGGATGCTCGTAAGATAAGCCCTACCCCCAAAATAAACCCCAGATAAGATTGTCAGCCAGACAATCCAGCTACTAGATTTTAGTACTATATGTCCCCCAAAATAAAACCTAATCAGAAAATAAGCCCTAATGCGTCTTTTGGAGCAAAAATTAAGACAAGACCCGGTCTTATTTTCAGGGAAACACGGTAAGCGCTGAGCTGCAATACAAGTCCGCCTTGCTAGACTGGTTGCAACCAGGAAGGTTGACCTGGGCTCTTGGCACAGGCTGGTTGTGCCCGTGTGTGGGGGGAGGGAGGTGTAACATCTGCCCACCCGGCCCATTCAGGCGTAAAATGCTCAGCCCACCCTGGCAATGATGTCCCCTTCCTCTGCACGTAGGCAGAAGGACTCCCTCCCGCTTACGACCACGTGAGGGCCTCCACCCACGCCCGCCTACCTACGTGAGCCTGGAGACTAATTGGGAGTGGGGGTCCTGCAAGAGTTGCTTTCCCTCCTCCCCAGCCAAGGGCCCTCATTTCCCCCGGGGAGGGGGATTTATTGGCTCTCTGCAGGGACCCTCCTCTTAAAATGTGTTTGTTCTCCGCACGGTTTCCTCTTCTCTAAACTTTGCAACGTTTACAGAGCGGTAATGCCTCTAGTGCCTGTGTGTACTTTACATCCTGTTCTCCAGAAAAGAAACTTATAAAGTTAAGACAAACTTCCTCCACCAAGTAGGCCTGGCTGATTCGAGACCCACAGTGCAGATTGGTTTATTTTGAAATTGATTTATTCTGTGTCACTCACGCCTTTGGTTGGATTGCCGATCCTACGGGATTCTCATTGGGCGGTTTGTATTTGTAAATGCCACCAAAAATAACTTCAGTTTAGACTGGTATGTTGCACAGACCAAGGCTGTGTCGTTAGTAGATTTTTATTGCGAGATGTTGGTGAAAGTGAGTTACTTCTGGTGTCAACACTGCCTCCTCTCTATTTGATCTGCTATAATCAGTTTCTATAGTCCGAAAAGTCGGGAAGAAATTGAAATAACCATTCTCGGCCCAAACTCCCCCATATTACCCTCTCTATTTCCTGCACCATTTTTTGTCTTTTTCAGTTTCTTCCTTAAATCTCACCCCGTCTCCCCTTCCCTCCCTGATTCACAAGACTTGTGGGGGAGTTAAAAGTCTCATGCTTAAGCTGGCAGCAAACATCACCTGCTCTTTGGGCCAATGAGGAATGATTCATTGCACAGCAGAACAATCTGTTTCCTCCGTGCACAAATATTTGGGTTTGCTGTCGGCAACGGGAGCGAAACTCTTTCCTTCCTTTTCAAAAACACCAGAGGATCTCAGGATTCCTGTTTGTTTCTGTGGCCTTCAAGCAGCGGCGATAACCGAAATGTGGTTGTTGTCGAGTGAAAACAAAACAAAACAAAACAAAACTGGATTTAGACCGGCCCCGGATAATCCTTCCCCGGGTACTGAATCAACCATAGCTTCATTTAGCAATTCGTCACCCCAGAGGTTGGCAAAGCAGTCAGTTCAGCCAGGAGTGGAGAAGTGGGCTCAAAGGGTACACCTGCCATCCTAGTGTCCCCCCCCCCCTCCCTCTCCCTCCCTCCCTCCCTCTCTCCTCTGTCCCTCTCTCCTCTGTCCCTCTGTCTCTCTCTGTGTGTGTTCTTCAACTCTCATCTGAGGAAGCATGCTCAGCCAGGGTACAAGGGAGCCAGCAAAGAGGAGGGATGGGGCATTCCGTGTCCCAAGGGTGGATGGTCCGGAGAAATCTAGGCAATATATTGGAGGTTGCAACTGCAGCCAGTTTTTTTAAAGCCTCCCTGGGACTTTCCTTGCTGCACCACTCAGTTGTCCATTGTACCCAGAGCTGTGTGTTTTTTCTCTCTCTCTCTCAGTGGGGGTGCAAGGAGCCCAGCCAATGGTGGCTTATTCTACAAACCCTAGTGAAGCCAGGATTTGGTGCCTAAACCAACAAACCAGATTCCTGCTTGCGCCTGCGGTAGACAGCTGCAAAGGAGCTCCTGGGCCTCCGGAATTAAAAGTTGGGAGGCAAAACCTGCCTTTTGCCCAATCAAATTGCCCTTAAAGAGCCAGCCCATCTTGGGGGATTCCTATTTTGGAGTGGTCTCCTGTTTCCAAGGGGCGTTCCTGTGTGGGGTCAGTCCGAGAGGAGGTGCTTTTCCAAGGCTGCCTCTGATCCGAGGTTGGATTCCAGTCTCCCCCGAGCTGAACTATCGCGGTGCAACTTCAGATGCTCCGTGACGAGGCTCAGGAAGTCGCTGTGGGCGAGAGACGGGTTTTCCGCGAAATGCTTTTGCTGCATCCGGCCCTGTTGCTGGGCAGAAAAAGCCAGGCAGCCGGCCCTCTTGGCCAAGGAGCTCCTTCCCCTTTCTGTAGATTTTTCCGCAGAAGGAATTTGGGGGGGGGGGGGGGGCGCTTGGTGTGACTCATGAGCATGAGGACTAGGAAACTCAGCTGGCCTTGTAAAAACCATGAACCATCTGCCTTTTGTTTTGGCCTTGCCTTAAAATTATGCCACTGACACCATTGCTACATTTGTAACAGACATTTAAATCTGCAAGCAATTTTGATAGCAGGAAGCACAAGGTCTTCTTGTCCTGTGCTGAAGGCAGATTTCCTTCCTCCCTCCCTCCCTCCCTCCCCCTCTATTCCTTCCTTCCTTCCTTCTTTCCCGAGAGCTTTTTCCTGGTGAATCCCACTCAGTTCTGCTCTGTTTGGCCTTCACACTTATTTCAGTCTCAGGGCGTAGAAAAGGGCTACCATGTTGGTTCAGGTGGCTTTCATCCCATCTTTCCAAGCAAAGAGGGATGGGTGGCCAAGACCAAGAAACGGGAAGGCCGTTTCCTTTGAATCCTGCTTGCATTTTTTCCCCTGTGGAGGGTGGGATTCCAGTCGAAGAGGATTCTGGGCGTTACAGAGAAAGGCCCAATGTTCTCTGAGCCTGACTGCCACGGTGCCCCTGCCTGTGGGGCTTTCCTTGATGACTTAATTTCTGCTTGAGCAAAGAGAGGAGTTTATATCTTTCAGCCAGGAAGTGCGGTCTGGACAAATACATAAAATGTGGGGTGGGGTGGGGGGTTACAACCGGCCATCTTCATTCAAAAGTCAGCGTTTGTCCAGACCCCACTTCCTTTTGGCAAGGTTTGCTTCTGCCACAGCTGTCTGCACGTCTTTTCGGCGTGAAATGAGGAAACTGGGCTCCGTCCTTCGGAGAAGTGAGAGGGCTGGGTTTCAGCCGGAGGGAACCCAACCGGTCAGGCCAGCCCGAAATCGGATGTGAAACAGGAAGCTTTGGGGGAAAGAGGAGCCCAGAAGCACCTTCGGCCTCTCCCTGGCAGCCACCCTTCAACGGAGGCACATGGGGGTCGCCCCGCATCTTTCTCAGGCCCAGAGCGTGGAAGGGGAATACTCCAGTCAGCGCCTTGATAGCGGGAACAACAAAATTTAGGATTTGCATTCCTGGTTCCTTCCAGAAGGACTCTGGATTGGCTGATGTAAGGCAGAGATTGAGAGAGGGGATTTGAGTCTGTAGCCCTCCCCACTCCTAAGAAACTAGAGAAGGGCAGGCGATGATCTGAGAGTTTTCCCTTTCACCCAATACGTTTCTAGCTCCCATTGTCAGAAGGATATCTTTGGTGCCACTCCCCATCTCTCTCTCTCTCTCTTTTAAATCACATAGTGTTCTCTGGCACCGCCGTCTGGGCAACCTTGAGGCACAAGGATCACTGAGTCATTCCCGGCTGGGGACGATGCGTTCCCGGCCAAACCACAGACAAGGTGCCGTGTTTCTCTCCGTGGGGACCTGGAAGCCCTTGTGCTGTACAAGGACTCTACAAAACGCACAGCCCAGCAGGTTGGGCCTGCTGATTTGACAGAAAGGCTCCATGCTGGTTTGCACACTTGCCCCAGCCAGCCCCATTCGGTCTGGGCACTTTCGAAAGCACGGGATTGAGTTCGTTCTCCTTTCAGTCTTGCACAATCACAGCTGGGGTGTGTGTGTGTGTATAAGGTTGCGATGCCTGGATTTAGCAGCATGGAGGAGCAGCTCAGGGTCTCCCTCGTCTTCCATCCCTTCCTCCCCATACTCCTTTTAAATCTGCTGAATGCACAGTCATGAGGACTAGGATCTTGACACTGAGGGGTTTGTGTGAAGGGGGTCTAGAAAGCAAGCTGTTCCATTGGAATCCTCTCCACGTTGAAGAGGATGGGATCTGAAGGAAGCCAAGCATTTTTTAAAATAAACACCTTAATTGTTTTACGATTTATGGTCTCGGACATCTGTAGGCCTCTTTCTTTCCACTTGGGCCTTGCTCTGCTCACCCTCGTCAGAATATCGCAGTGTCCTTGGAGATCTCCCGGATTCAGGAAGGAATCTGGCAGACAAATCAACCCCCCCCTCCCCGTATGTCTGGTGGAGCTCATTCCTAGCATTTTTTTCCGCTTGGTTGTTAGCAAGGCGACTAAAAAAGGCCTCATTGTTCTTGCAAAACCTGGGTGATTTGCACACGTTGTACTCAATGTGGGTTAGTCAGGCCTCAGTCATTTTGCTGAGGGAACTCGTGGGCTGAATGTTTGGGGGGGGGGGGAGAGAAGATTGTTCTGCATTTCTTAATCCTTGTACCTGCAGAAACCCCCAGGCAGACCACCTAAACCAGTTTTGGTTTCAGCAAAGAAAATCTTGCCTGCCCCCCTTTTCTTTTGGGTTTTGAGGGGGGGCATAACTCACATTCCTGGCATAGCAACCCTGAACCTTAACTATGTGGAGCCTCTTTTGCAAGAGATTGTGGCAATATTTACCTTTAGCAAATTGCTTCGGGCCCCAAGCGGAAATTCTTGCTTTTTTTGCTGTCTAGCAAAAGAAGAGCAACTAAGACGATGAAAGGCCTGGAGACTAAAACATACGAAGAACGGTTGCAGGAACTGGGCCTGGCTAGTCTAGTGAAGAGAAGGACCAGGGGAGACAGGAGAGCACTCTTCCAATATTTGAGGGGCTGCCACACAGAGGAGGGGGTCACATTATGCTCCAAAGCACCAGAAGGCAGGACAAGGAACAATGGATGGAAACTAACCAAGGAGAGAAGCAACCTGGAATGAAAGAGAAATTTCCTAGCAGTGAGGACAATTCACCAGTGGAACGGCTTGCCACCAGAAGTTGTGGGTGTGCTTCATCACTGGAGGTTTCTGAGAAGAGGTTGGACTAGAAGATCCCTTCCATCTCTATTCTGATAGATCAAAACAAAGTTTCCAAGTTCGAGTTTTGTCTGTTTGTCTCCCCCCATCCCTGAGCGGGAATGTGGGTTGGATCAGGAGTGAAAAAAATTCCAGTATTGACAGTGGTTCTTCGTTAGTTCAGTGAATTGTTTGAATTTCTCCTGTTTTGAATTGGTTTCCAAGGTGGAGCCTTTGCACAATGCCCTGAGATACAGTTGGCCTTGGCGTAAGGGCAGCTAAGGCAACGAAAGGGGCTTTTTATTACATTTTATAACGAAAGGGAAGATAGAGCTCTGATTCGGAGAAACAGAAACAAGATAAACAATGGGGAAAATACTTTCCCTTCTATCGGTATCCTTGCGCCTTTGCAGTTGGAAAATACAGGATGGGGATGAGCTGAGCTGCAGCCAACAGGAAACACCAGCACTGACTTATCCCTTTAGCAAGATAGACTGCTTAGGAAGCCGGAAGCTCTATCAGTTATTGTAGGATCTCTCATCTTCCAGCCCCTTTCACAATCATTCTACACAATCCCAAATTCTGCTCCTTGGGCAGTTGTCATCGGTCTCAAGCCCGATTTTGCAAAAGTCGCAGGAATAATTTCCAACTCATTAATTCTTCCTCGGAAAGGTGCATGCATGGCGGTGGGGTAAGGCAACATTCCAGCTGCTCCTGCTCAGCTGGGTCATTCAAATCCCCCTTTTCCCGCAAAATATCTGAAGGCTGGGCAGCTTCAAAGCGAGGTGGCTGCTGGCTTGGTGTCCAGCAAACTCCATGGGCTCCAACTCACAATTCTAGGAGCTGGAAGTCCACAGGTCGCCTAAAGGGGCCAGAGTTGGCCACTACTTGGTTCAGATGGACAAAAATCTGGTTTTGATCAGCAACCCAGCTTTGCCGCCTCCGGGGCAGGTGAGAAAAACAGCCAGCGTCCTTCTGAGCTTGTTGGTTTCCAGAAGCGCCTTTCCTGCATGTTGGAACTTGCCTGCACTCCCTCCCCCCACTCCAACTCCGGGTTCAGGTATCAGCCAACGCAGGAATCCAACCCGAGGCTTGTTTACCTCCCATCTGGCAGGACAAGGAGCCCTGACTCAGGAGTCTGGAATGCGTCTGTCCGGCACATCATGTCCCAAGCAGGCCTGGAAGCCGCACCAGCTTGGCTGGATCTGGATGACTTCAGCAGTCCTCTGGCCTTTGTTCCATTCTGTAATTCCCGGCAGCAGGAATAAAACAAGACCAAGCGTTTTTTACTTCCCCAGGCCTGGCTGAAACCTTCTGTCCTCACGGGAAGCTTGGCTTGATCCCTACCCAGTTTTCTTTTATAATTCATTTGAGGATCAGAACTGAAGAAGCTTCACGGATGAGAAGTGAAACATTTTCAAGGGGGGAAACCCCTCCCCAAAACGTTGAGTTGCTTTTTGAAAAACACTTTCTCCTGTTCCCTGGGCATGTGCAGAGTTGCCTGGGGGTGGGACTGGCTCCCCCAGGAACACACCAGGCGAGGAACAGACAGATTGAGGGCAGAGCCTCCTCAGTCGAGAGAATTCAGTTTTGTTGAATTTTGCTGACTTTTTTTCGTATCCTGAACTCCCACTGGTGGAAATCCCACGTCTCTTCTAGCCCCTGCCCGAGTTGTGTCAAAACACAACACGGTCACGTTTTTTTCTTTTGTCGCTTCGTCCTGTTTTTGTCCCATGGCTCAGTCCGAATTAGGAACGGCTGGATGGTCACCACCCTCCAAAGCAAAGGCTCAGAACTCACCTGCTGGTGTCGCAGCAACTCCTAGTGGTCAAAAGGAGGCAGTGCCTTTGCGACCGACACAACAACACAACTCCCAAGCCTCTGAGTCGTCTTGACTTTGTGGACTAGTTTAGGTAGCTTTCTTGACAAGGGCACAGAAGGTCTTTCGTTTTGACTCCCCGGCTTTCCTTGTGGTCTCCCATCCTTGCACTAACCAGATCTTGCAAGTTCAGTCAAGTCCAGTTCAAGGTCACCCCCTAACTGGGCTGGTAAAGAATACAAGCGTATTTTCATCTCCTGGACCCCTAACGCTTTCACAGGTGAAAAAGTTCCCCAAAGTCCTGTTTTGTCTCTGGCTGGGGAGGATGGCAGGTGTAGTCCAAGACTGAAATTGAGGGAAGCTGTTCCCTGATTTAAGTTCGGTGTTGGGCCCTAATCAGAGACGTGAGGTTTCTCAAACTTCCCAGGCCAAGCAAGAGCAGGGGTTTTGTCCTAACTTGACAAAAGAAATAGAGTCCTTTTTTAAGAAAACAAAAACCCGCTGTATAACTTTATTCAGGATTTACAAACAAAGCAATCAATGGAAAAAAGAGGGATAGGAAGAGAGAAACGGGCAAGCAAAAGCTTCTAACAAAATTGAGCGTGAAATGAGTTTTTAAAACTTCAGCTTGGAAGCTCCGCAAAGTAGAAGGAGAGCAAAATCTTTGGGAAGTTGGCTGTGAAATGATTGTCTCTAAACACAAAAGGCTGCTGGTGTCCACAGGATTTCCACACAAAATGCCACAATCCCTCCCCCCACTAGCCCCCTCCCAGGTGAAATAGAACCCCCAAATGTCAAAATCCAAGAATGAAAACTTCTCCTCGTTCTGCCTCTAGCAACAAGAATGCCAAAAAGGGGATTTTTAAATACCGGCTCCTTGTTTTCATCAAGACAACTCTGCTCTTTTCCTTCCCCGTATCTTGACTCTCATCACTGCTCGTTTGCAGATGGGGGGCCCGTCTGAAAGCCCCCTCCCCCACCCGTTTGCGTTTCCCACCTTTGGGGAAGAGAAGCATCAATGTTCAAATGAGGTTGGGTGAAGCGCCTTGCAGGCTCATGCTCTTCCGGATTTTCTTTCTACACGTGTGTTTGGTTTGTCTTTGGGAGGAATGGGAAGGGAAGCAGGCCCAAGGGATGGGGAATGGGGAGAGGTATCAGCTGAGGCCTTGTCTTGTGGCCTCTGAGCTGCCTGCGGCCTCCGCCGACTTTTCACGGTCTGCGCCGATCCGCTGCAAACATCCTGTCGGCGCCCACAAGCCCGAGGCTGTTGGACAGTCTCTGGGACGAGATTTCATTGAAAGATCTGTGGGCTGCAGGTCAGGATCAAAGGAGCTGTACCTCTCTGGCTGGTCCAGTGGCGGGGACTCCCGTGAACCCCATCCAAAGGGCGTCGGGATGAGAGGACTTGGCATCCTGGTTCGGATGACGCTGAGGTGGTAAGGCGAGATCCTCCTGGGTGGAGCCACAATGACGTTCCTGGCCTCAGCTGGCCTTTCCTCCCTCGGCTGCTCGGGGACCGGTCTCTTGACCTCCAATCCCAGGGGGCCCTCCGCGTGGGAACTCTCTTTTGTCAAGTTCTGGGTGGAAGAATTCGGAGCAGCAGAATCCGGAGCAGCAGGGGGGTCTTCGCTACCTGCAGGCACCACAACGGGGTCTGACTCCTCCTTGCTTTTAGACAGCTCTTTTCTGAGGATGCTGTTCTCCGGCACAGGAGGCTCGTCCGGCTTCTTCCGTGGCCGACCACGCTTCCTCTTCGCCGTCACCTCTCTGAGTCGGTCTGCTGGCCGCTTGGTGGGGCTCTTGACTTTCTGTGGCTCACATGGGCTCCGCTCAGCTTCAACGCTGGGCGCTCCACCGGACCCACTGGAGATACTTTTGGGCTTCAGCCGGTTCTCGGCTGCGGGTGGGACCGCCACATTGATAACTGGCACCATGTTGATGACCGGCACAGCGGCCGGCTGGCTGACCAAGGTGGTGGGTCCATTCACAGCCGAGGCTAGCAAAGTGGAGGAGGGTGCCCCCACGGACAGTGCCATCTTGACTGTTCCCCCCACCGGAGTGGGGGTAAGCTTAGGAGCCAGGATGGGGTGGGGAGAGTGGACAGTCGCCGTCCCAGGAGACACCACCAAGTGGTCCCTGGGTTGGACTTGCACACGGGGAAGCAGCAAAGGGAGACGGGCCACCAAGGCATTGACTTGCGGGCTGCTAGCCTTTTTGGGAGGAACGTCTGCTGGCTTTTTGGCTTCGCTCCGTGGGGAGGGAGCCAAGGGCTTGGGTGCGTTGTCTGGTTTAGCCTGAAATGCAAAGATTAGAGAGGAAGGATGAGAGGCCCATGGCCCATCCAGCTACTAGTCTTGAGGGCCACAGTGGCTTCTTGGACCCCTGTGTTGAGAAATAACATAGCTGGGAAATGGCGGTGTTTGTTTGTGTGCCATTTCCTTCGCGCCAGATATGTGGATTTTCCAGAGGTTCCTGGTTTGATCTTTTAACCGTGAGTGGGTCTGGGGTCTACGCTGCACACTGTTTGTCGGAGCTGATTTATACAAAGCACCTTTCGGAATTCCTCTGTCTGGTCCAACCTGGTGTTTGCATTTCTCCTAGGGTGGGTAATTCCCACGCACGCCCACACACTCACATACACACAGATACACGCCAGAGTCTCGTACCTGAGGTTGTGCTTTGGCTGTATTTTCCGCGGCTTCCGGCTCGCTTTTCTTTGGGGGAGGACGCTTCCCCCAGGAGCTCTCGGGATGTTCTGTAGCCAGAGACATTGGACCAAAGGAATATCAGCAATTCAGGGTTTGGGGAATATTATCTGTGCCATGACAAGGGGAAGGGCACAGCCTCAGCCACAAAGAAAGCGAAGCCATGAATCTCAAGTTTGGCCCTGCTTGCAAGAGGCATCTTCTAACACCCCCCACCTCCAAAAAAAAGATGGGACTAAGTCAGGACCAGGACCCCGGAAAAGGCAGCCCTCCCTCTCATCATTCTGCAGAGGGTCAGGCTCAAGTCTGTCTGAAACGCGCAGCCTGGCCCCAGTCCATTCTCGAGGTCCCACCTGTGACCACGGTGGCCATGACCAGGTCGGCGTGAGCCGAGCGTGAGCTGATGAGGTGCTGCTGCAGGAGGAACTGGGCCACCTCCACGATGCTGTCAAAGGAGCGTTTGAGAATCTTCTGGGCCCAGTTACAAGTCAGGGCACAGGCCGCCTCAACCACCTTGTCGTTGTAGGGGTTGGTGGTCTCCGTTCGCTCCAGCTGCAGGGACACAAAATCGGCCTCAACCGTGGATCGGCTGCCACCCACTCCCACCCCCTTTGAGTCTTCTCAGAAGTGGGCTGCGCAGCTCAACTCGCATGAATGGCAGGCCAGCCCACCTCTTGCACGGGCCAGTTTCCCTCTCACCCCCTCAGCCCTCCCACCAGCCACCAAGCCATAAAAGTTGGGGATCGCTGCCCTAAGCCATCCGGCCATGGTTGAAAACCACTCTATTCCGACTGCATTACAGCTGGGAAGCCTTAAAAAGGTTACAAAAAGATCCGGTTGGAAGGGCCTCCTTGGAGCTAAACGGATCCTCCAGCTGCAGGGACAGCCCATCTCTTCAGGGACGAGGTCCGGTTGCCTGGTCCATCTCGGTTTAATCTCCTTTCTCAGAGCAACAGGTGATTCGTGAGCAAGTCCACACAGCTTACGGTCTCTGTTTCTTTCAGGTCCAGGCTGGGCAGGGGAGGCATGTTGACCACTGTTTTGCGACGGATCCCACTATAGCAATATGTTGGAGGAGAATTAAGGACCAATGAGGCAGGACAGCCTTGAACCAGTGCTGGTACTCATCCGGTTCTATCCGGTTCAGGCAAACCGGTAGCGGTTGCTGCGGAAGGCTCCGCCCACCCATCCAGACGTCATCATGTCCCATTTTTGATGCTCTGCGCACGTGTGCTCACGTTTGCGAACCGGTAGCGAAAGTAAATGAATACTACCCCTGCCCTGAATGTTTTGTTCCGAAGAGCTGGATGAAAACCAGGGAGGCCAAAAATTCTTGGGGAACCACCCCAAGGTCAAACAAAGGGCTTTCCACCACCACTCCCTCCAGCATGATAAGAAAAAGGATATTTGGATTGTCCACGTCCACCCAATCTTCTCGCTTTGATGTTCGGAAAGATCTCCCTGATGATCTTGCCAAAATTCGCTGCACTCAGGGAGCGGCTGCAGAGGTTGTCGCAGTAGCGCCTGCCGAGAGAGAGAGAGATGCGTGGTAGCCGCGTTTTCTTCCGGGCCACCAACCGGCGACAGCCCAGGACTCATAACCCTCCAACCCATCTGTGGGGACACCAGAGGGGTCCTCCGGCCAAACTGCCAAACCCTCCCTCCACCCCCCAGGGAGAAAGGCCACAGATCGCCCCACGATACTCACTTGTAAGCATCGTACACGTCTTGTTTTGGCAAGCAGGTGTCGAGATACTCCTCCAGGTGGTTCCGTATCCAGGTACAGGCGTGCATCTGTTCTGCTGAATTGAGAGAAGTGAGGTCCAAGCTGGGGAAAGAAAGCAATTGGCTCAGAAAGAGAACCAGTGCCTCCCCATCCATCTGTTCTTCCCAGCCTTCTCTCTCTCTCTCTGTCTCTCTGTCTCTCTGTCTATCTATCATTATCTACCTACCTACCTATCTACCTATCTTTATCTATCATCTATCATAACATTATCTATCTTATCATCTCTCTATCTAATCTATCTTTATTTCTATCTCTCTCTGTCTGTCTGTCTGTCTATCTTCTTCATCATCTATCTAATCTCTATCCTCTTCTCTCTCCCATCTCCCCCATAGAGTGACTCCAATGTCTTCATCCATTCCCACATGCCCACGGACCACAAAGTCTACAAACCTTAATCTGTAGCATAACCAGAACCATATTCACCTTTTTTCTCCTGAGCTCGGCCCCGAAGGCAGCTGAAGGTACAGATAAAGTTTGGCGTAGTCTGAAAACTTCTGGACATCTTGCTGTTAGGCAAACGCAGGGAGAAAGAGAGAGGGAGCGAACGGAGTATCGGTAGGTTGTGAAATCCAGAGTTTGGACCTGCACTTGGACAGCAGACCATTGTGGCACCCCAAATGTTTTACCTGCCGTTTATATCATTGCAAGAAACATTCTGAATGGAGTCCAGTGGAAATACCAGATTACTTACCAAGATGGAGTCGACTTTGCTCTGGACAGGCTTTCTGTTGGAAAAACAAGAAAAATATATTGTATTGTGGCAAAAATATGCTTTAAATGGAGCTCTGTACCTAAGAGTGTGTAGCAGTATGGAATGGTTTGGGATGGAGTGAAGGTTCCAGTTTACTCCAAGTGGCCTCCCATCCCAGGACTGCCTGCCCTTAGCTAAGAATTCACTTGGACATGCAATTTATGCAGTGATCAACCAAGGGGACCTTTTGTAATCTGAATGACTCCCTTATATTTAATCCTACAAAGCTGCTCCTGGTCTTTAAAAATACCCCCTGCAATCATCATCATCTTTTAACCACAGTCCCTTTTCAGTTCAGTTCAGTTCAGTTCAGTTCTGCAGTTCGAAAGCACTTAAAAAATACAAGTAGAAAAATAGGGACCACCTTTGGTGGGAAGGGAACAGCGTTCCGTGCGCCTTTGGCATTGAGTCATGCCAGCCACATGACCACGGAGACGTCTTCGGACAGTGCTGGCTCTTCAGCTTTGAAATGGAGATGAGCAACGCCCCCTAGAGTCGGGAACGACTAGCACATATGTGCGAGGGGAACCTTTACCTTTTTAAATCCCTTGCAGGGTGGGGTCTGGGTAACTGAATGGAGCTAGCAGTGTTTCCCGGCCGGATGCCCTTCCTGTCACCAATGCAGAGTTTTGTTCAGCAGATATATTCTCATTGTGCCCAGAGACAGAAATATCTGCCTCTACCTAGGATCAAACTCGCAGCCTCCTGATTGCGAGGCAAGAGCTCCACATCTAGACCATTGCACTACTCCTAAAAATACTCACTGCAATGACATCTCTAATCTATGCCAGCCTCTCCATTCCTCCTCTCCTTCAAGAACCTTCTAAAAGCATGGCCGTTTCTTGTGGCAGGGAGTTCCACAGATCAAGCAGAACATTTTGTGGACAAGCGCCAACTACGCCGGCCCTGAATTTAACTGGCCATTGTTAACAAACATTACTGCACTGTACTGCCTGTGCCCTCCTCATCTTCCTTAACCGGACTCAGTTGTCCTGAGTTTCCAAGACCAAAGGGAAAACCCAAAAAGTCACGGCGTGCGCAAGAAATAAAGGACATCCCGCTTACGAGATGGTGCTCTTCAGCTTCTGCAGCAGGGTATTGGGCTCTGTGCTGCAGTCGACCTGCACATCAGCCTCCAAAATTTCGCTCCCGTTTTCCACGATCTTTGCCAACAGGCTGCTGTCGTCCGCCATGGCATCGGTGCCCTTGAACAGGAAGGAGAAAAAAAATCCCAACCCCCTTAGTATCCCAAGCAGCCATCTTTGGGGCAGGCATATATATATGTATGTATGTATGTATGTATGTATGTATGTATGTATGTTTTTGTAGATTTTCATGGGTATAGGTATGCAAGTCTTGGCGTATTCGGGTCTTTTCCCTTGTAAGATTGAGAGTATCTTGGTGACATTTCTGGTGTCTTCGGCTTTGTGCTTGTGCAATCAAAGCATGATCGGAGATGCCGTCTCTCTATAAATACTGGTGGGGAGGTGTGGAGTGCTGGCTTTGTTGTTGTAAGCGGGTTGGTTGGCTGTGTTGTTACATCTTGATTAGTGGATGGAGTTGATGTTTGCAGATTAGTCAGCTGTTTCGTAACATCCTGTGTGGCCGAGGTCCTAGCTGTGTGCCCATTAGCCTTTTGTGTTGTAACGACCTGAGTAATGGGTTGTGTGGTAGCATCCTGAGTTCTAGTGTTGTGACATCCTGAGTCCTGTGCTGCAACATCCTGGGTTGTAACATCTCAAGCTTCAGTGTTGCAACATTCTGAGCTCTCTGATGTACTGTCTTGAGCAGAGGGCTGTGATGCAACATCCCGGGCTTTGGTTTGGCTCCGAGTCTGAGGTCCTGTCATGTGTTCATGGCGTGTGTTAGTTTGCTTTGCTTTGAAGATGACTAGCGGGACCTCATCGAAACGTCACCAAGATACTGTCACTCTTACACGGGAAAAGACCCGAATATGCCAAGACTTGCATACATACATACATACATACATACATATATATATATATATATTTATTTTAGGAGCCCTCAAGCAGTCGCATTCACAACAAACCATTTTATACCAAATTTATATTTGCTGATAAAGAAATAAAGGGAGACTAGTATAGATCTATTTCAAGATATTTCAAGCTATCAAGTTCGAATCCGAGTAAGGGTATGGCGAGCTGATGAGAGCTAAGTCTTCCTTTATTTCTTTATCAGCAAATATAACCTTTATACACAAACCCTCATAAATCATAAATCTCATGGCACGTAATAATAGTTTTCAATCAATGGGAGATTTGGAGAAGGGGGCAGAGACCTTAATCGACACCCAGCAGAAATAGCTCAGAACTTCAGAAAAAGGGGGTCTATTTTTAACTTCCTTTTCTCCTTTATCTTTCCCGCCAGTTTTTCTTTCCAGGGCAGCTTCCCACGCTCCGCTGAGTCTGGCAAAAGAGGGCATCTCTGGGTCGCGTTTAGCCCTCCTGCCCTGGATAAAGTCTAGGCTGCGCCAGCCAAAGATTTTTGCATTCCCTCTGCAACTTTCTTGGGCCCCTTGGGAAGCGTTTTCTGGGTGCAAAGCCCCCCCCTGCCCCCCCCCCCCTTAGGCAATTTTCCTGGGACGGGGAACCCTGAGAAACCCCCCTCTCCCTCCCCTCCCCCCAGGAAAAATTGTGGACTACCGCAGCTTGGGTGGCAATTAGCTTCCAGGAAGAGGGAAATTCAAATGCTTTATTTCATTTTATTTTTTTTTGGATTCTCCCAGGGAGAGAAAAGCTGCAGCAGCCGGGGGGCTAATAAAAGAATCCAGTTGCAGCTTTTGAACCTGGAAATGGCTGTTCCTTTCCCCGCAAAGGAGTTTTGCAACCCCCGGTATTTTAAAGAAAAGGCTTCCCTTCTCTGGGTGCCGCTTTAAAACCCAGCCCAGTCTGGCTCTTTCGACGCATTTTATTGCTTTTAAGCTTCCTTTCTCCTCCTCCTGCTTTTGTCTCCCAGGAACAACTGCGGCTGTTTTTTTTTTGTTTTGTTTTTTTGGGTAGTTTGGTCCATGCAAAGCTTTGCAAAAAATAGAAAAAATTAAAAAAAAAAAACCCCAACCCAGCAATTTAAGGTGACTTTCCGGATGGAATCGACTTACCTATTTCCTTCCCGGGTTGCAATTCTTCGGCCTGTAACGATCTGCTCTTCTTTGAAACGGCTTGATTAAATTGCAAAAAAGAAAAGGAACATTTTGCGCGCCGGGAAAAACATTAAAAATAAGGGGGTGGGGGAGAAATCCTCTGGAGATGATCCTCTGGGACCCTCCGAAGAGTTAAGAGATCCCGCCGTTTGCTCGAAAAGGATCCCGAGAGCAAAATCCCGGCCGCTTTTCTGCCCCGCCACGCATCTCGTCCACTTTCGGTCTCAAAATAAAAGAGAAAAAGAAAGTAGCTCCCGGGCGGGAGGCAGATTCGCCTTTTCTTTTTCCCTGATTGGCCAGCCCGTATCAGTTCTGCCTGGATACTGGCCGGTGCTATAATGCAAATGGCTGCCTCTCGGTTTTCCACCCGGATACAAGCCGGGCGCGGACGCCGATTGGTTGAAGGGGCTAGGAAGTCTGCCTGGCAACATGTTGGCGATTGGTGGGGACTCTGTCAGTTTAGAAACGAAGTAGGAAGAAGGGAGGGAAGAGAGAGAGAGAAGAGAGAGAGAGAGAGTGCCCTCTTGGGCTTCAGATAGACTGGGCTGATCCACGGAGAATTAAAGCTGGTTGTGGATCTCCTCCGGGGTTGATCATCTACTTTTGCTGAAAAGGTGTGCTGTGTGTGCAGTAGCATCTGCACGGTTCCAAGCGAAGGAACTGTTTTCTTCCCTGCATGGGCTGGGACTACACCTCCCATCATCCAGGGCTATTCTGCATTGCAGTTAGTCGCAATCAAAGGATGAGGGCTTCCATGGGCCTTGAATTGCTTCCCAGGGTTGGAAGATTTGTGCTCCTTCTCCGTCCAGGGAGGAGTTTTAGCAGCTAAAGAACCGGAAGGAGCAAAATTCTCACTGTCCAAACTTAAAATTTGGTGTCTTTCTCTCTTGGATTCAGTTTTAGGATCACCATCCCCCCTTTAACAGGAGCAGCACAGGGTTATCTTCCAGGTGTTATATATTCTTAGTGTTTTATTTGTTATTCCTCTCCTTCTGACCGTTTTCTGGTAGATTTCCCCAAGACTTGGGGTCTCCTGCAACCCCTTCCCAGGAAGCCCAGAATGAGGTGTAGGGTGGTGAGATTTAGAAGGTGAAGTCTCTTAGAGCCGTGTGTGTGTGTGTGTGTGTGTGTGTGTGTGTGTGCCATGCCTTTATGAATAGCTTGTCTACAATTCTGCATTGGTCCCCAAGAAAATAGGATACGGTCTAGTGTTCATGTGCAGCCCCCCCCCAAAAAAAACCCTTTGTGCTCAACGTAGAGGAAGTGTTCCCCCAAACTGTGGAATGAACAATCATTCGGTTTCGGGGAAAATGGGAAGAAAAGATTTTGGCCACTCTTTGATTGATTTATTCAACTATTCTGCCTTCATCAATGTGATGATGAATCTGAGACTAACCTTCATTATGGCCTTAATTTATGGATGGAGAGGCAGTTTTGGTATAATGGTTAAAGGTGCTGGATTAGACCCTGGGAGACCATGAATTTTAATCCTGTTCTAGGTGAGCGACTTTGAGCCGGCCTTTCTCTCTCAGCCCTGGGAAAAAGGGTTTGGTCAAAATGAATTGCACGAGAGACACAGAGACTTGGTCAACTGGTGATTTCACTTGAAATGAAGATTATCCTTGAGAATCTGTATTGCCAAGAAAGTGATTTATTTATAATAACTTTAATTTCTCTGTTTACATTGGCCTCAAACATGGAAATCTGTGCTACGTTACAAACCAACAATCTTTTTGGAGTTGCTTCCCTGCCCCCTAAATGCTAGTTTAGCAAGAAAGTGCGCTCGGAGAAGGATCTCAGACCCAGATGTCCGAAGTAGAGTCTCCTCCCGGGTAACGCATTTCGTGGGCACGAGCGGGACCCCACGGCTCCTTCCCGAAATCCAGCAGGAAGTCCGGATTCACACAGAGACCCCCGTTCTCTGTGTCCACATCAATCTGGAGCATGACTGACCCATCCCTGCAAAGGAAGAAGAATTTAGGGGTAGAAAGGAGGGTCTTTGGTTCGCCTCCATAAAGTTAGAAAAGCTGGCTAGGGAACTCTAGAAATGAGAAAGATTAGTGAAATTCCAGTATAAATGGAGAAACCATGGCAATGGAATGGAATGGAATGGAATAAATGGAATAGAATAGAATTCTTTATTGGCCAAGTGTGAGTGGACGCACAAGGAATTTGTCTTGGTGGAAAGTAAGGATTGCATGTAATGCAAAGGGGAGGAGAAGGGGGAGAGCACCCACCCCACATTTGCAAATTTGCTATGAATATTCAGACCAAAGACTTTGTACCTGACCATTTGTGGATAAAATTGCTTATCCCATGGGGTGCAGAGACAATTGGTGACATAAAGCCTTTTCCCATCCAAGCTCAGCTGGAGCATATTGGGTCCTCCGTGAACTCTCCTTCCCTAAGGTGAAAAAAAAAACACGAGTGGTCAAGAAATGTAGGAGGTCCATAAAGGGCTACATGTAGGTCCTTGGTTTCATTCTGCCTCAGGATTTCAAGGAGTCCCACTGAGGAGAAAGAAGCCACACTGTCCATTGACAATTATGTCCCACACGTTTCCCGTAAGAGTCTCAAACCTGGAATCCTTCTGCGGAAAGAGAAGCCTCACCTGGAGCATGAAGGGATCTGGTGGGCAGTCCAGCTCTTCGTCCTTAATCACAGTCACCGACCCACCTTTGTAGATGATGCCTCCTACAAACACCTGCAGGACCCAAAGGAAGGGTCAGTTCAGGCTGAAGGACAGTCTCCCCTTCCCCAAGCTGCTGTTTTTCTCTGTCGCATTTGGAGGTGGACCCCAATGGAGTGGTGCGGTGGCCTAGAGGTGGTGCTCTTGCCTCACAATCAGGAGGCTGTGAGTTCGATCCTAGGTAGAGGCAGATATTTCTCTCTCTGGGCACAATTAGAATATATCTGCTGAACAAAACTCTGCACTGGCGACAGGAAGGGCATCCTGCTAATAAAACTCTCTGCTAGATCAATTCAGTTGCCCAGACTCCACCCCGCAAGGGATTATGGGGTCGTTAAATGATGATGATTTGGAGGTGGATCCCCTTTGAACATGGATGTTCTTCTACCACATGCCAGTAACTAAGGCCTGGATTAGCTTTCTGCTTAACCCAACATCCTGGTTCTCAGGGTGGAAGAAGGAACTTCTGGAAGGACCCCAAGCCTTCCTCACGGTTGCAGGGCCTTTGGGTGGGAGGGAGCTCACCTGGCCTGTCAGTCGAGGGCAGTGGGGATCAGAGATGTCATACTGTCGGACATCGCCGTGAAACCAATTGCTCAGGTACAGGAAACGATCATCCAGCGAGATGACGATGTCTGCGAGGAGCGCTGGAGAACAGAAGGTGCCCAGAAATAAGGTCAGAAAGAAGGGAGGGTTGCTTAATTCCATGGCATTTTCACGAATCGGTGTCTTCCCCAAAAATGTGGAGATCTTTCAGCCTTGAGGGCCCTCAGCCTGTTCTCCTAAGATGCTAAAAATCCTTAACAGAGGGCGTGAACTCCAGCACATACAAAGATAGAGGATGGAGACAGAAGCGTGAGGACAGAAGTGCCCCTGAACTTCATTGACTCACATGTCATTTCAGGTTGGTACCACCCAGTGACCACCTTCTTTGGAATCTGGATAACCTTCTCTGTGGCCCACGACCCGTCCTGCAAGAGACACGCGAGGCTGGTTGGGATGTGGAAAGCTCTCCCATCCAAACAAATTTGCACCAGCCCTTCCGCTTCCTCTTGTGTCTGCCTCCTAATCTGAAGTCTTTCAAAGAGATTTGAAATATTCCTGTAGTTTTTGAATTCCCACCACTGCCAGCATCTGGCTCTTTCAGCTTCTCTATGGAGTCCTTGGGGCTCTCTAAATTCCCTTTCAGCCTCCTTTCTCCTCAGTAGAGATTCACATAGTTTCTCTGCCATAAAGAGAAAATGAGCAGATGGAGCAGGGTGGCCGACTCCTTTAGGGCGATCCCCTCCACCCCAAAATCTTCCAGGCTGGTCGTCTGCTTTTGCAATTCTACATTCAGGTTCCTGCAGTGGTGAAATGTAAAATTTGTTACTACCGGTTTTGTGGGCGTGGCTTGGTGGGGAGGAGGTGTAATGTGACTGAGTGGGCGCGGCCAACTTTAAAAAAAAACTTTTAAAACCATTCTTTCTATAACCTCTTTGGCCGAAGAGGTTGTAAAAAAAATGCTTTTAAAAGCCTCTGATGATCCCAGCTGAGCCACAGGATCATCAGAGGCTTTTTTTTTTTACTTTTTAAAAGCATTTTTTCAGCTGAAGAGGTTGTAGAAAAAATGTTTTTAAAATTTTTTTAAAAAGCGTCTGATGATCGCGCGGCTCAGCTGAGCATGGGGGGGGGCAGGGATTTTTGTTACAGGTTCGCTGAACCACCCGCTGCCATTGCTACCGGATTGAGTGATCCGGTCCGAACTGGGAGCATTTCACCCCTGGTCATAGTTTACGAATTACAGGTAGCCCTCAATTTACAGCCATTCATTAATCAACTGAAGTTACGATGGTTCTGAAAAAAGTGAGTTATGGCCTCTGTGACGTCCTCATGGGACGGGGGGAGCTGGATTTCCTTAAGCAAAAAGCTTGTAAAAATCAGATGTGACTCACTTAACAAGCATATCACTTAGCAACGGAAGTTCTGGTGCCAATTTAGGTCATAAGATGAGGTCTACCTGTATTATATTGGGTAGTTTTAAAGCTGCATTTTATCCATTTATTCTGTAGTTTATTCTAAGCTGAAGGCTTGGATGCCCGTTCTTTCTCTGCAGAGGTGGTGGGAAAGGAGAAAGAGATTCTACTTGTTTTTACCTGCTTCTTGAAAATATGATGCAGAGCGCCGGCTAAGGCGCAGCCCACAAAGCCATGCGGGGCATCTGGGTTGTGCAGGAAGCGGACATTCAGGGGGGCAGAATCCTCCCCCAGGTCAATAGACTGGACAAGGCAGTGGGTGGTCCAGTCCCACACGTTCAGGCGGCGGCCATAGCGGTCTACAGAGTAAAAGAGGAGAATCAGCTCAATTTCTTCTGGCGAGTAGGAATGCTTCCTGCCAGAAGGTACCCAGGAGGATGCGGAGAGTTTCCCATAGCAGTTCCTTAGAAGACTGGTGGCCTTCCTCATGTTGGAAGCCTCCAAGCAGAAGCTGAGATGGCACCTCTTGGGGAAGTGCTAGCTTTGGATGGAGAAGAGGATTGGCGAGATGGCCACCAACACCCCCTCAGCGTTCCTCAAATTTCCTCAAAGAGTCTTGGGTCCCTCCCTAGGCTGGAGTGCAGACCTCCTGGATTTTGAATTCCAATCTACCATAAATTCACTTAGTTCTCTGGCGTCTCACCTTTCTTTAGATCTTCAGGGTTGAATCCATTCAAAAAGAATTTGGGGGCTCCAGCTTCAGTGCTGACTAAGACGTTATGCCTTGGGTGGAACCAGAAATCATATCCTTGTGGAGCCGCATCCCCGGGGGGGTTCCAGGTGCCTTTCAATTCCCATGAGTCCACATCCACGACAGCAAATCCTCCTGCGAGTGGGGTGTGCGGGGAGAATGCAAATTAATTCAAACAGGTGTCGGTGACTCCCAGGAAGTGTTGGTTGAAAGGAAAAGAAAGCTGCCCAGCTATACCTTTTGCATTGCCGTACAGGTCCCCTAAGGTGCTGATCACGACATCTCCAGAGGGCACAAAGCGTGCAGTGCGTAATGTAGCCATGTTGGTTTTACAGAAGACCTCCTTAGGTTCAATAACCTGTCAGGGTTGGGAAGGAGGAGGAGAAAAAAAACCATTAAAAACTCTTGCATTGCAATTTTCTGTTTTCCTTCTTTACACCGCTGCAAAATGCTTTTTGTCTAAAAACCCCAAAGCCCCTGTGAAAATGGACTTTGGCTTCAATCACTCACAAAGAGATTGGGGCAAACCAAAGGCAACGTCAGGGGTGGTGTTGTGCTCACAGCTTTGAAGTCCCTTAGGCTTAGCTCCACAACACAAGGGCCTTTGGGGAACCCTTTCCAACTCAATTCCCTGACTTGCACCCTCTCTGGGTGGGTGGCTTACTTTAAACAGGCAGGGGGCTTGGGGGTCAGTCCCGGTATCCACAATATAAATCCGTGAAGAGATGAAACCTGGAACGATCAGCTTGTTGCGTTTCTTGGTGGGGTCTCCATAGCAGCTGCTATCAGTATTCCAGCCCATGCAGTGAAGCTCATCATTAATGTAGGGCATTTGCAGACGGTGGATAACCTGGTGGGGGAAGATTGGGGTGGCAGAGATTAAAGAAGCATTATTTATTTTGTCGGCTGGAGTTGGGTTTCTCCGTGTGATTCCCAAGAGTTGGCAATTTGCATATGTCTTTGTTGTTTCCGCTTGTGGAATGGAATTTTGTTAGAAAAGTCTGTTCTGCTTGGCAAAAGAGCGCTTTGGTTATGGGTTGTTGCTGGCACAATGGAGTGTTTCTCCCACTTACAACCGGCAAGCAGAACCTCACCAACAGACAGGCGTCTTCTAAAACAGGCAGCATTTTCCTCCCCAATCTTTTATGCACTCTCGGCGCAACAGTGCTCCACCATGCCAACCTTTGGCATCAGGAGCTGCAGACACGTTTGAGGCAAGGAACTGAAGTCCTCCCATGTGTGAATGCAAGAGCCAACATCTGAGCATCGCCTGCTTACTTTATGGATTGTGAGCAGGCCCAGTGCATTATAGCATAGGAGTCTGCGGTACCAGCTAATGATCCTTTAGGCTTCCCTCAGCTCTCATAGTTCCAGCCTCAGCTGCCCCTAGTTAAGGTGTCTGTGCAAAGGTGTAACTGACCGTGATTCTGCTGACACAAAAATCTGCCTGAGGATACCCATTAGACATCGAGGAACAGAACAACTAGAAACACGCTGGAAGCTGCTGAGCTTTGTTGGACTTAGAACAAAGGAGTCCCTTAATTTGATTTAACTTAATTATTTCCAGTTTGACTTTATTATTCTAGTCATTAGTAATAAGCATCTTAGAAATTGAAAATATATCCGAACATGTTATAAATAACGCAGATTGTCCTCCAATTGCAGCAACAATTGCGACTGGAAACCCGGTCAGGGAGTGAAGTGCCATTAAGTAAACTATTTCCCTAAATTACTTCAATTCCAGCGTCTCTGGGTTCAGTCTTTAAGCGATTTCCTAGATTGCGAAGATGGAGTGAAAGCTGCCTCTTGAGTTCAGCTCCCCTCCGTGCACTTCTGAAACATCTTCCAGGTTTTATATCTATTCAGAGCATTTTAAAGCAATATTTTATTTTCCACCCCATCCACCGCCCCTGAGTTGGAACGCAAGGTATTAAACAGAGGCCCAAGGAAAAGGAAACATCTTCTCAACGATTTACAGTAAATAACCTCATACTTGGCAAAAAGTGGGAGATTCAGGATTAACATCCACTGTGGCAAGATAATCCGGCATCTGGGTCCCTGTGCCATTTAAGATGCAAGTCACGTATATCAGCTTCTCTCGGGGTCCTGGAGGAAAAAAATCCACATTTTAGGATCCTGGGCCTGAACCCTAAAATGGTTTTGTTTGAGCTACAACTTGCTAGACTTACCTTTGTCCATCCTGTTAAATTTGGTTACATAACTTGTGGGAGGGATTGAATCATTGGTCAAGGGTCTTGATAACAGAGTGGAAGTCCTATGCCAAATGGCTCAGCTACTTCGTTATGTTTGTTCCGCACACCATGCTTCAAATCAGGTGGCTTAATACTATGAAGCATGAGCTCACACCTCATTTCTACAGCTCTGCCTGGACTCAACATCCGTTTCCCTGCTCTGTTCTCCAGAAGAGGAGAGAGGATCACCGCTTCTTACCTCTCATGGCGTCCAAGGGCGTTGGATATCCAGGGCCTGGGTAGCAACATTCTTCTCCCTCTTTAAAAAAGAGAAAAAGATTTAGCTCCCTGGCATCATAAAGGAGACGTGGGCGTTTTTAAGGAAGGTTGTGGACAGGTGGCATTGGGGAAAAAGTCGGGTCTCTTGGAGATGGATTGACTTCCAACCTTTGCTTGGAATCTTTGAAGGTTTCTTCTCCGCATCTCTTGTTCGTTGCTTGAGCATTTCTTTCTCTCTCTTTTGCTCTGCCTCGTCTTGAGATATACCTGAGATTCTCCAGCTTGCTTGCATCCGGTTTATATAACCCATGAGAGCTGACCACATCCTGTTCCATCCCCAGAGGGTGCACGCCGAAGGAATTCATTAAGAAAAGGGCCGATCCCTGAAGCCCAGAGGCTCTCTCCCTTCATCTCATATCAGAGAAGTCCAGACAACTGATTCCACACCCTTTGGGGCTCTTCAGAAACAAAGGCCCTAATATGTTTGTTTCATCTCTTTCTCCTCACATGCTTTTCATTGCATCCTCAGAACAATTTATCTGAACCCTCATCACATCTTCTGGTTTTGTAGATTTGCTGACTCTGATCGGAATAACCAGAATTTCACAGGGCAAAAGCAGTACAGCACACACTGAGAATAGCTATTAGAGAGGGAATACTGTAAGAAACAGAAGCCACAAAATTTGGAGATGGTTTCATGTTTCAGGGCTTTGCAAATGGAATGGAGGCCAGTCTGCGTATTAGTGGCTCCACAAGGTAAAGTAAAGAATTAGATTTAACTAGGAGCAATTCTCCAAATTCCAAGAAAGCTCTATGGCTCAAAAAGTGGGTCCAAGCAAGCATTACAGGGTGTGCCCTAGCCCAGGCAATTTTTATTTTCATAAGTAATAACATTAATCTTACCACTGCATTTTGAATTCATCTGAATTACGCCTGCTAAGCTCTTCCTGATGCTGAGTGCCAGCCACTTAATGTTCTTTGATGAGTCTAGGGCTGAAATTGCTGGTCTTGCCTTTCCTCTTCTCCCTCACAAAGTCTCTTTCAGCTTTCCTTTCTTAGCTAGTTTTACAATTTTTTCAACTTTCTTGCCTCCTTCTGCTCTTTATTGAGATTTTACCCTTCTGCCCTCCCGTCCATCACCTTTGTCGGTTTTTGATAGAAAATGGAGCTCTACCCACCAACATTCATGGGACCTCGAGGTAGCACCTTCCTGAATAAGGACCAAGAACTTCCAGTCTGATCCATCTGCATTCCCACACCAAACAAGGGAGTTAGTCTAGGTCAGGCGTATCAAACTCAAGATCCGGGGGCCATATTTGGCCCCCGGGGTGCTTAGATCTGGCCTGCAGTGTCACCCTGAAAAGAGCGAAAGACTGGCTCACGTGGTCCTCCCAAGTTCTATTTTGACTGGCAGAGGGTTTCAGGAGACCGTCGCAGCCAAAAAATGTAGCTTGGGAGCCCATTTTTGCTGGCAGAGCGTTAGGGCCACCACAGGCGTCCCTGACACAAGTGACGTTGAACTGGCCATGCCCACCTTGGCCACAACCACCCCAGCCCCCTCCCCCCTGGTCAAACACAACACCGATGTGGCCAGTGGTGGGATTCAAGTAATTTAACAACCGGTTCTCTGCACTAATCATTTCTTCCAACAACCAGTTTGCCAAACTACTGAGAAAGTTAATAACCGGTTCTCCCTAAGTGGTGCGAACTGGCTGAATCCCACCACTGGAGGTGGCCCTCAATGAAATCGAATTTGACACCCCTGGTCTAGGTGATCTCCAATGGCCTTTCCAACACTCACATTCTATGGACTTAAGACTGTTCAGTTTGATTCAGGTTCTGTGGAGGAAGCCCAACCGGGCAATGGTTGTTGGGTGTGATATTTTTTAATAAAAAAGGCAATCTCACACATTTCAAAGTCCCATTGCTTTATCAGATAAAGGCTTATTAAGCTACTGAAGGTGAAAATAAATGAGCTTCATATTAAGGGTTCAGAGGGAAATTACTACTTATTTTGCTTTCTTTTATCTCAATAGATTAGTGCTAGAGATTTCATAATTTAAAATGAAAGTGTGAACACTGCTAGGAACATTCAGGTTTCAGACCTGTCAGACTCACACATTATATGAGAAACAGTCTTTCTCCTCTTTTTCCATTAGTGCTATGAAGGTGTGATCACTGATGACTGATGCTGGGGGATATTTGTTTTGGATGCAGGGATTCTTAAAATCCAGGGATAGGGCTGCCATACAGCAAGATGATGACTTCTTAGGCGCAGTCTTCATGTGACCTTTTGTGTCCAAACAGGACATGCCCAATCTGGAGGGAACCACACACACAGGCAAGAAAATTGTATCTCAAGGAAAAAGCCATTCTAACAACTTTTTGTTGTTTGCATGATAGACTTCTATCTGCAGAGTGCAGACAGTGATTTTTTAAAACACACTATGATTCTCACTATTTGTTAGTAATTCAGTCTTCAGTAGGAGTTTAAGATCAGGTGCCAAGATGTAGAAGCAATCAAAAGTTCAGTGTGGTTCAAGGCTTCTCTTGCATCAGGTTAAATGGTTGGAATTAAAAGTTATATTTGCAGTGTCCTGATGCAGTCAAAGCTGGGGAGTTTGTTAGATCCAGATATCGGAGGTAGTGTCACTGCCGGGAGAAGGGTTTTCAAATTTTCATTCTTTTAAGCTGCCTTTCTTGGTGTCCACATTGATTCATTACATTCTAGACTCTAAAGCCTTCTGTGAGAGGATGAAATAGAGTTGTTTTTATATTTTGTAAAATGTGACAATTAGTGTTATGAAACTTGAAAATCAATGGATTCCAAGAATTTTTCTTTCCAGGTGTTTGAAGGGTTCATTCCTTGGCAGTGTATTTGGAATTAAGTTTTAATTGGCATAATTTTTCTCGTGACGGTGTTTTTCATAGGTGTCATCCTATCTCACTACATTATAATTATATTGTAGATCTTTTAGTCAACACCAAGTGAATATAAAGGCAGGAAAGGCCCTACCACATTAAGTGTTGCTCTTTTGCTCAGTCAAATTATCTCATGGAAGAAGAAAAACCCCAGACAAAGTACTGCTTCATAGAGCCGTAAGTTTAATCTAAATAGGAAGATTCACATCTTTCATCACAATATTAAGACAAGTTGGGCAGCTTCTGTCCTGGTTGGATCAGGTTCGCCTTCACAGACTTTACAACTCTCTGCGATTCTCTGTTTCCACCTGGGAAGAGTCAACCCCACGTTCAGAATTTCCCCGTCTGTGGAAGGGAGAAAAACACAAGTGAGACATGTTGTCAGATTCAGAAAACCTTTCCGAAATGACATTTGGTGAAATGGTGGTTGTCATAGCCTTGAGACCTCCTCACAGGGAAAGGAGTGGTCCACCTTCCATCTTCTGCTGAGGAGAATTTATCTCAGGAAAGAGGAGGAGGAAGAGGGATTATGGAGGAGGAGGAGGAAAAAGAAAAGGAAAAGATGGAGGGAAAGGAGTCTACGGAGGAGGGGGAGGGAAAAGAAAAGGAGAAGATGATGGAGGAGGAAGAGGAGGAAAAAGCAAAAACGATGGAAGAAGAGAAAGAGGCAACACTTTCCCGCCAAATCTCAGAACTCCCCGCTTCAGGCGTGCGCCAACCAGGCAACCCCGCCCCGCCGCCAGTGACGTCGCGCGCGCCGGCCAATCCGCGTGCCGCTCGGCGGACGGAGGTGCCGTGTGGGCGGGGCGGGACGCTCTGGCGGTCGAACTGAGGTAGGTGAGAGGGCTCCGTGGGGAGACGGACGCGAGAGAGAGCGCCTCTGTTTAGTCTGGGGAGGGAAGGGTCCAGCGCGCGCTCGGGGCTGTTGAGGTAATCGCTCTCTCCGTAGTAAGTGTGTAGGAGGTAGCTAGCCATGCCCCACAACGTTGTGGTGGTATTATTTTTCTTACACATCACGGTCTCATCAGTATCCAGGTGGTAATTCTGAAGTGCGTCACATTTCCTGTGTCTTCCACACCCACTTCACAAGTCTTCTGACAGGAGTGGTGAGACCGCACCACAAAGCTCCATCTGAGGAACCTCAGCTTCTGAGTGGGAAACTGGTGGGTAACTGGACTTGGTGGAAACTCCTCGCTTGGGACTTTGGTGTAAGAAACTGGTTCCTTGCCTCGCTGGCTGAGCTTCTGTTGGAGCAAAGGCCTTTCATGTTCTGCCTAAACTTCTGTGCTTGAGATGTGTATCCTACCAGCTTCACCTGACTGCTCTGGAACTTACGTCCAGTGGAGTTAAATGTATTTTTCTGAGAGCTGACATCATCGGAGTGTCGGTGCCTACCGTGTCTTTCAAAGGAAGCCCCCTGCCAAAGTTGTGCTCCCCCCCCAGTTTAGATGGATTTCTTCGTCCCACAGCTTCATCTCTGATTTGTTGGCTGTGATTACCTAGCTTGAGGATAGTTAAGTGAAAATCCTTCTCCTGCATCTAACATTAATTATGGAATGGAATGGAACGGAATGGAATAGAATTTTTATTATCCAAGTATGATTGGACACACAAGGAATTTGTCTTGGTGCATATGCTCTCAGGGTACATAAAATAAAAGATACCTTCATCAAGAATCATAAGGTACAACACTTCATGATACTCATAGATTACAAATAAGCAATCAGGAAACAATATCAATATAAATCGTAAGTATACCAGCAACAAGGTTACAGTCATAAGTGGGAGGAGATGGATGATGGGAACGACGAGAAGATGAATAGTAGTGCAGACTTAGTAAATAGTTTGACAGTGTTGAGGGAATTATTTGTTGAGCAGAGTGATAGCGTTCAGGGAAAACCTGTTCTTGTGTCTAGCTGTTCTGGTGTGCAGTGCTCTATAGTGTCGTTTTGAGGATAGGAGTTGAAACAGTTTATGTCCAGGAAAAGAGGGATGTTTTACAGCCCTCTTTTTGACTCGTGCAGTATACAGGTCCTCAATGGAAGGCAGGTTGTAGCAATTGTTTTTTCTGCAGTTCTAATTATCCTTTGAAGTCTGTGTCTGTCTTGTTGGGTTGCAGAACCAAACCAGACAGTTATAGAGGTGCAGATGACAGACTCAATAATTCCTCTGTAGAACTGGATCAGCAGCTCCTTGAGCAGTTTGAGCTTTCTGAGTTGGCACAGAAAGAACATACTTTGTTGTGCTTTTTTGATGAAGTTTTTGATGTTAGCTGTCCATTTTAGATCTTGCGATATGGTAGAACCTAGAAATTTGAAGGTCTCTACTGTTGATACTGTGTTGTCTATTATTGTGAGAGATGGAAGTATGGAAAGGTTTCTCCTAAAGTCTACCACCATTTCTACGGTTTTGAGCATGTTCAGTTCCAGATTGAACCACGAGGCCAGTTGTTCAACCTCCTATATGTATGAGGATTCATCATTTTCTCGAATGAGACCCATCACTTATGTTATCTGGGAACTTCAGTAGTTTAACAGATGGATCTTAGAGATGCAGTCATTGGTATACAGAAAGAAGAGAAGTGGGGAGAGCACACAGCCTTGGGGGGGGGGCTGTGCTAATTATACAGATATCTGATGTGATTCTGCTTAGCTTCACTTGCTGCTTCCTGTTTGTTAGGAAGCTTATGATCCACTTACATTTTGGTTTAAGTTATGAATGGAGTGCCAGTGTGGTGTAATGGTCCAAGGTACTGGATTAGATGTTGGAGTATAAGCACGGAAGCCAAGCTGGGTGACTTTGAGGCATTCCTCTCTAAACCCCGGGAAGAAGGCATTGATCTTTAAGAGGCTTTTAAAATATATTGTGAGGAAAATGCATAGACTTGGTCAATGGTTGCCACTCTCATCTTTAAATGAAACTTATCCCCAAGAGTGTATATAAATAAGAAAACCTTTTATTGCAATGACAACTTTAATTACTCTGTTTGCATCCCTTCCTTATTGGGGCCTCCATAAAGCTAGAGAAGCTGATTAGGGAACTGTAAAAATGGGGAAACTATGTGCAATTCTAATATAAATACAGAGTCAATGGCCAAGTAATAAAAAGTAGGCATATGTTTAATTTGGT
>WNWU01000084.1:1050720-1103083 GCA_012654045.1 Ptyas mucosa
AGCGAAGGATCACAACAACAACATAATTAAAGATTTCATTTCACCTTTCCAGATCTATGGCGCGTTGTTGAAGATTATGTGGTAAATCAGTCATGAGATGAGAAGGAATCATCTCCAAGATGGAGATAATTACCTATTGATGGTGCAATGCAAACATTCTTTCCTGATTGACTTGATTAGAACACAGAGCAGGGTAAATATTTTATTTCTGTATTTAACCTTCTTTTATTAAGGTCTGAACCGTTTAGGGTGGCAATTCTCACCCTGCAGAAGGTGGTTATGGGGGCTGGAATTCCCAAAGGTGCCTTATGGATAGGACTGGCTTATAATGGGAGCCCTACTTTTTTCATATACTTGGAGGACGTGAAGATTAGCCACAAATATTGAAGGAAGTGATTTCCAGGCATTTGCAAGTAGAAGATTTGAACTCAGGTCCTGTTTTGACAGCCCCGGGGAGTCAACCGGTTGGTGCTCTCCGCTTGAAACAAAGGTTATCCCAAAGAGTCTGTATTACCAGGAAAACGTTTAATTACAATGACAATTTTAATTTCTCTGTTCGCATCCATCAATAACTGCTGGAAGGCATTTAAAAATCTGTTCCTGGCCAATTTGCAAGAGTTGCATCAGAAGACTTGCAAAAATCTGTAGAGACGGGCTAAGCAAAGTACCTTGAAGGGCATAAACCCCGGATAGAGTTTTGCACCTGGGCAACAGAATCTAGAACTTCCTCTGAATGGAGCTGAGCTTGTAGCACCTGCAGCTAAGCAAGGAGAGAAGAGTGATGAAGAAACCAGTGTGCCCCTTAGCTCTGTAGTGCCGACTGAAGGATGAGCGAGCTAGCTTATTTCCTGATTTTGCACACCGGTTAAGTGAAAAGGTGGAAATCGGTGCAACGGGATTAAGCTACAAACCATCATTCTGGTTTTGCGCTGCTCTCTGCCCCATTTCCTGCCCCTAAATGCTAGTTTAGCAAGAGGGTGGGCTTGGAGGAGGATCTCAGACCCAGATGTCCGAGGTACAGTCTCCTCCCGGGTAACGCATTTCGTGCGCACGAGCGGGACCCCACGGCTCCTTCCCGAAATCCACCAGGAAGTTTGGGTTCACACAGAGACCCCCATTCTCCGTGTCTACGTCAATCTGGAGCATGACTGACCCTTCCCTGCAAAGGGAGAAGAAAGGAAGGTTATCTGAGCAAGGAAGGCTCAAAAAATAGGTAACAGATTGATCTGGAGAGCGCGAGGAGTAGTAGAGGGACGGCAACTCTCTTGCCCCCCATTTCCTCTGAGTTTTCTCCACCTGTTAAGAAGCTTCGTACCTCACCAGTTGTGGATAAAATTGCTTGTCCCATGGTGTGTAGAGACTGTTGGTGACATAAAGCCTTTTTCCATCCAAGCTCAACTGGAGCATTTGGGGTCCTCCATAGACTCTCCTTCCCTAAGATGAAAAAAAAACACGAGTGGTCAAGAAATGTAGGAGGTCCATAAAGGGCTACATGTGGTCCTTGGTTTCATTCTGCCTCAGGATTTCAAGGAGTCCCACCGAGAAGAAAGAAGCCACACTATCTGTTGACAATTATGTCCCACATATTTTCCGTAAGTGTCTCAAACCCAGAATCCTTCTGAGAAAAGAGAGCCTCACCTGGAGCATGAAGGGATCTGGTTGGCAGTCCAGCTCTTCATCCTTAGTCACAGTCACCACCCCACCTTTGTAGATGTTGCCTCCTACAAATACCTGCAGGACCCAAAGGAAGGATCAGTTCAGGCCAAAAGACAGTTTCCCCTTCCCCAAGCTGCGGTTTTTCTTTGTGGTATTTGGAGGTGGACCCCAATGGAGTGGTGCGGTGGCCTAGAGGTGGTGTTCTCGCCTCATAATCAGGAGGCTGTGAGTTCGATCCTAGGTAGAGGCAGATGTTTCTCTCTCTGGGCAAAATGAGAATATATTTGGTTAACAAAATTCCGCATTGGCAACAGGAAGGGCATCCGGCCATGAAACACTCTGTTATCTCCATACGGTTGCCCAGACTCCACCACACAAGAGATTATGGGGTCATTAAAAGAAGAAGATGATTTAGAGGTGGACCCCAGAGGGTCTTCTACCATGTGCCAATAAATCAGGCCTGGATTAGCTTTCTGATTAACCCAACATCCTGGTTCTGATGGTGGAAAGAAGCAACTTCTGGAAGGATCCTAAGTAAGAAACCATGATTTCCGGGCCTTTAGGTGGGAGGGAGCTCACCTGGCCCGTCAGCCGAGGGCAGTGGGGATCGGTGATGTCATACTGTCGGACATCGCCGTGAAGGAAGTTGCTCAGGTAGATGAAGCGATCATCCAGTGAAATGAGGAAGTCCGTGACGAATGCTGGAAAAGAGAAGATGCCCAGTAATAACATCAGGAAGATAATTTGATTACTTTAATATCCTGGCACAGAAAGTTTTTCACGAATCATTATTCTCCAAAACGTGTAGATCTGTCTCAGTTCTCAGGCCATTCTCCCAAGATTCTAAAAATCCTTAATTTGAGGACAGAACTAGAGAGTTGAGACATGAGCAATGAGGACAAAAGCCCTCCTGAACTTTATTTACTTACATGGCATTTCGGGGAAGTACCACCCGGTAACCGCCTTGTTTGGAACCTGGATGACCTTCTCCGCTGTCCAGGACCCGTCCTGCAAGAGACATGCAAGGCTGGTTGGTTGGGGAGTGCAAAGCTCTCCCGTGTCAACTTAATTTGCACCACCCTTCGCTTCCTATCCATATCTGCCTCCTAATTTGAAGGATTTGATCTCGGTGGGATTTGAAATATTTCCATAGTTTGCAACTACTGAATTTTATCCTGATTCTATCGTAATTCTTTCCGATCTCTGCCAGGCAACTGGACCTATCGGCTCTGGTCTTCAGCAAAGACTAAACACGGTTTCTCTGCCATAGAAACAAGATGGATTAATAAGGCAGTGCTACGTTCAGCTTCCCGTGTGTAAAGATTTCTTTTCCATGGTCATGATACACTCATTATTACGTTATGTTTTGTTTTTAATGGTGCATTTTAACCAGTATTTTATTCTGAGCTGAAGCCCTGGATACCACTTATTTCAGATGGAAAGATGAGGGGGAAAGGAGAAAGAAATTCTGCTTTTTTTTCACCTCCTTCTTGAAAAAATGGTGTATGGAGCTCTCCAAGGTGCAGCCCACAAAGCCGTGCGCGGCATCTGGGTTGTGCAGGAAACGGATCTCCAGTGGGGCAGAATCTTCCCCTACGTCAATGGACTGGACAAGGCATTGGGTAGTCCAGTTCCACACATTCAGACGGCGGCCATAGCGTTCTGCCAAGGAAAGGGGAAGAATCACCTCAACTTCTGGTGAGTAGGAACGTCTACTGCTAGACGAGGGTACTCAGGAGGGTTTTTGCTAAGCAGTTCCTTAGACAGATGTTGGGCTTTCTCATGTTGGAGGCCTCCAAGCAAAAGCTGAGGTGCCATCTCTTGGGAAAAAGCTGGACAAGACGGTTGGGCTAGATGGCCACCAACACCTTGGATAGTACAGTGGTCTAAAGCCCTGTTATTAACATCAGCTGCCTGCAATTATTGCAGGTTCGAATCTCACCAAGGCTCAAGGTTGACTCAGCCTTCCATCCTTTCTAAGGTAGGTAAATTGAGGACCCAGTTTGTGGGGGCAATAAGCTGACTTTGTAAATATACAAAAGTATGAAGGCTATTGCTTAACACATTATAAGCCCCCCTGAGTCTCCGGAGAAGGGCGGCATATAAATCAAATTTAAAACAAAACAAAACAAAAAAACACCGCCTCAATGCCAACTTTTCTCGAGATATCTTTGACCCTTTCCAGCCCCCCCCCCCCCATGAATTTTGGATCCCGATGTGCCTTAAGCTGACACAGTGTTCTGTCATCTCACCTTTCTTCAGGTCTTCAGGGTTGAACCCATTCACAAAGTATTTGGGGGCGCCCCATTCGGTGCTGATTAAGACATTATGCCTGGGTTGGTACCAGAAGTCATATCCTTGCGGAGCCTCGTCACTGGGGCGGTTCCAGGTGCCCTTCACTTCCCATGTTTCTGCATCCACAAGAACAAATCCGCCTGTGGGTGGAGAGAATGCAAATTCATTCAAGCACGTGTAGGTGGGTCCCAGGAAGGGTAGGCTGAAAGGGGTTTGCACCACTCGGAGAGGCCCGAGAGATAGCAATGGCCTGGAAGAGAGCCCAGGGCTCAAATTTAGGGTTTCCAGAGTTTGTGCAAAAGGTTTCCCTCCCAACATCTTCCAAGTCACACCTGCTCTTACAGTACTTCAATCTGGACCCCCATTTTGGAAAACAAATCCACCCAGTGGTACCTTTTCCATTGCCATATAGATCCCCTATGGAGCTGATCATGACTTCTCCGCTGCCCAGACAGTGTGAGGTGTGTAATGTAGCTAGGTTGGTTTTACAGAAGACCTCCCTGGGCTCAATCACCTGCCAAGGTTGGGGAAGAGAAGAGAAGATGACATTGGTTAATGTCCATGGAAACGGATTTTGGCTTAAATCTCTTACAAAGGCAAGATCAGGGAATCATTGGTGGTGGTAGTATGCTCAGAACTGTAAAGTCCCTTGGGTTTAAACTACTTTGGGGTACTTTGAGAGCCCTCTGCAACCCATTTCCCTGACTTGCACCCACTCTGGATGTGCGGGTGAGTGGGTGGGCCTACTTTAAACAGGGAGGGAGCCTGGGGGTCAGTCCCGGTGTCCACCACGTAAATCCGCGGAGTGTTGAGGCAGGGAAGGATCAGCCGGTTGCGTCTCTTGGTGGTGTCTCCGAAGCAGCTGCTGCAAGCGTTCCAGCCGGTGTGATGAAGCTCATCGTCAATGTATGGCATTTGCAGCCGGTGAATAACCTGGTGGGGAAAGATTGGAGAGGCAGAGATTAAACGTGCATTGTTTTATGTCATCGCCTGGAGTCGGGCTGCTCCATCGGTTTCCAAAGGGTTCGTGATTTGCGTGTCTCTGGATGCGGAACGCTGCTTGTGGAATGGAATTTTGTTAGCAGAAAGGTATCCTTCTGCTGGGTGGAAAGGGTTGTGGATTGTAGCTGGCAGAATGTAGGTTTCTCCCTCTTCCAGCTGGCAAGCAGAACCTCACCAGCCTAGCCCCTTAAAACACCTAGCCACTCCACAACAGTGCTCCATTATTCCAACCGTTAGGGACCTGCAGACCCTTTCTTGACCATTGGGTCAAGGAAAAGCTCTCCCTGCATGTGTGAGTGTGTGAGAGCCGGCAACTCCAATTTTGTGAATTGTGAGCATTCCCAGTGCATGATAGCATTGGTGTCTGCGGTACCCGCTAATGACCTTCTCTTGCCTTTAGGCTTCCCACAGTTCTCACATGATGGTTCCAGGCACAGCCTGTGTCTGTGTGGATCTAGGTATGACTTTTTCACTCATGTGAAAAAGGCAGAGCTGCCTCAGGAGTATCAGCAGACAAAACAACAGAATGACTTGAAACAGTCCAGAAACCGAGAGTGGCTGAGCTTTTCTGGGCTTAGAACAAAGGACTCCCTTAATTTGATTTAACTTAATTATTCCCAGGTCTTGATGTCACGATTCTAGCAATTAGCAGAAAGTGTTTTAGAAACCAGCAAAGTGTCTGAACATGTTGGTATATGTTAGTTTTCTTGCAGTTTCATAAAGAGAGTCCTGTTTTAGGCCTGCAGGCTGGCTTATAATGCTTAACGTTGCAGTAATGGTTATGCATTCTAAAGCAGTAACAGTCTCTGTTTCAACCAAAATCTAGCTATTCAGGGAGAGAATTTGAGGCGTCGTCTTGAAGTGACTAGGACTTCTGTTCTCCTCATGTCTGCACCTAGCAAAGAGGTCATAAAGGGTCTTTCTTCAACCTTTAGAGCAGAGCTGGGGAATGATGGCTCTTTTATGACTTATGGACTTCCAACCCCGAGAATTCCTGAGGCAGCATCGTTCCCCACCCCTGCTTTAGAGGATGTTTGCCATCCTTAGCCCTTTTTTTAAGAAGAAGTTGCAGAAGTTCACAAGGAACACTGTGTTGCACCACAATTCGTTTGTTCTGGATGAGCGTGATGTGAAACCCAGGACCCATTGGCTCATTCAATAAACTCTGGTTAAAACTAATCACAGTTTAGCCTGATGGGCTTTTGTGCAGCCTCACTCCGCTTTCACCCCCAGCCACCAAACATGAGTTGTCTTCAAGAGACGCCCAAGGAAAAGAAAACAGAACAAGCCTTCATAATGTCATCCCAAAGAACTAAGTAATCTCGTACTTTGCAGTAATTGGGAGATTCAGGATCCACATCCACCGTGGCGAGATAATCGGGCTTCTGGGTCCCTGTGCCCGTTAAGATGCAAGGCACATAGATCAGCCTTTCTCGAGGGCCTAAAGAGGGGGAAAAACACATTTTAGGATCCTGAGTCTGAACCTTAAAATGGTTCTATCTGAGCTACGATTGGCTAGATTCGCGTTTGCCCGTCCTGTTAAACGTGGTTACTGGATTAACCCAAATTATGGGCTGAATCACAACAGAAGGCCTTTCAGTCATCTGCAGTAACACAAAATCCCAAGGTTCATGCTAACCGAGCTGGGTGGGCTATGCAGAAATCACGACCAGATTTTTCCTCACCAACGAGAGCAATCAACCATGGAACGATTTGCCTCCAGAAATTGTGGGTGCTTTAACACTGGAAGTTTTAAAGAAGTGATTGGACAACCATTTGTCTGAAATGGGATAAGGTTTACTGTCTGAACAGGGGGTTGGACTAGAAGGCCTCCAAGGTCCCTTCCAGCTGTTATTCTGTTATTTGCATCAGGTCAAGTTGAGCACATTGGGCAGTGGGGGCTTCCCAATGGCACTTTGAGATGCTTCCTGGATCTGTGGGGTCGGAGTGCATTGATTTTTGGTCAAGGATCCCAATACCAGGTCAGTCGTCCCTCACAAAAGGGCTCAACATCCATGTTGAGCTTGTTCCACACAACATGGTTCAAATGAGTGGCTTAATATGAAGGGCGAATCCATCCTTCCTCTCTGTGGGCCTGTCTAGTCCCAACATCAGCTGCCCTGCTCTGCCATCCAGAAGGAGTGAGGATCTATCAAACTTACCATTCATGGCATCTAAGGGCGTTGGATATCCAGGGCCATGACAGCCACAGCCTCCTCCTTCTCCTTCTCCTTCTCCTTCTCCTCCTCCTCCTCCTCCTCCTCCTCCTCCTCCTTTAGAAAGAAAGAAAGAATAGTTAGCAACTCGGCATCAGGAGAGAGAAGAACCGTCCGTGCTGGTACCTACCAGCAGAAACCATTTTGGACCCAGTTCTCGATCTAAAGGATCCTCCTACTGCCCCTTGGCAGGGCTCATTTTCCCTGCCGCTGGTATGCAGCAAAGACCTCGCCTCGAGTGGGGAAGAGATATTGCCTGTGAAGCAGTCCGATAAGAGACAGCATAGCCTCCAGCTGCATCATGAATGGAGTAAGTCTCAAAGGGGACTGTCCCTAAATTCTCAGACTGTGAAGAAGACGGAGGGAGATCGGTACTTTCAGACCTGCAAGATTCTGTCAATGGAGCTTCACAATGAAGTGGGGTCAGCTGATCTGTTGCTGATCTACCTGGTGAGGCAGGTACACCGGCAGAGTCATAGAGCCAGGGGAGGAATCCCTGTGAGTCAAGCAGCTCAAGGAGGGCGAAGGGACCAACTCCTCAAAACATTAAATTAAAGGCTCAGTGGAAACAAACCGGCAGCTCATTATCTCTTCTGATTTGGCTGTTTCATTTCCCCCATTTATTTTGATGCCGTAATGAGTTTGTGATCTAATTCATTGCTCATCCCTGCCTATGAATTAATTGTTCTGCAGTGGCAACTCATATCTCTGATTGCCCGATACTCCTCTTTGTCTGATGATGATGCTGTGGGAACACAGAGACACACAGACGCACACACACACAGAGCCTGGATGCTAAAAGGAAGAAGCCGGATGGCCTTGGCATCCAGTCTTACATAAGGTGACTAACTTTTGATATGGCTGGCAATTCCATTAATCAGCTCCTCTGATGAAAGGAGGTGACCATCTCCTCCTTCATTCCACACCCCCTCCTTTCGGTCCCTAATTAATTAATAGCAGGAAAATAACCTGCCAATTTTCCTATTAATCTTCATTAGATATGTTTCTAGGACAGGATATAAGACACACCAATCAGGAAGCCGTCAAATAATTTGCCTCATGACTATCGACAAAAATTCCAGAAAGGTGGACACTGATCCCCATTGGACCCACATCATGCTCCCCATGGAAGTCACAAACCAGTTTGGTCCTCATTAGCTTGAAACAAATTCATTGTTGGGAATTTGTTTCCCTCCTTATTGATGAGAAAGAACATTTTAAACAGATCTGTAACTCAGAAATAACAAAGGCTGCGTTTTTCCTTCTCCCTCCCAGTCAGTTTTCCTTGCGTGCCATCCTAGTCTTAAGATCATCTCTTGTTTGGTAGTATGTAAACCATTGGCTTATGCAAATATTGATTTCTGGAAGCTTCTTTGTGATGAAAACGTGCAAAATAGGAAAATGGAAGCTTAGTTTCATTGCAAATTAAGGCAGGAAACGGAGGGCAGTAATGGGAATTTGGAGGAGGCAGGACAGGAACCCCTTTTTTCAAGCATTCTCCCCCAAAGTCAAAGTGATCGAGTATTGGCAATACTTGGAGATCGAAGAATTGGGGCTTCATCCCTATTGAAAAGGTTGCTGCCCTGAGCTTATGCAGAATACATTTACAGAAGTTGAGGATGCTCCAATACTGGAGGTTTTTAAAAAGAGATTGGACAACCCTCTGTCTGAAATAATAATATAAGGTCTCCTGCTTGAACAGGGGGTTGGACTAGAAGACCTCCAAGGTCCCTTCCGACTCTGGTATTCTGTTATTTTATAACCTCAGATCAGGAATAGCTGTCTTCCAGATGTTTTGGAGGCTCCATCACTGGAAATTTTTAAGAAGAGATTGGACAACCATCTGTCTGGAATGGTATAAGGTCTGCCTGAGCAGGGGGCTAAGCTAAAAGTCCTCTAAGACACCTTCAAACCCTGTTATTCTGAACATGTGTGGGTTGTAACCCCACCTTTGCAAAGGTGACGTGGGTCTTTTCAGAAAGGCTGTGGACAGGTGGAATTGGGGCAGAAGTCGGATGTCCGAGAGGCAAGAGAAGGGATGATGAGGATCCTACCTTTGGTTGGCATTGGATGGTCCTCCCCAGCATCCTTTGTCTGGTGTTCGAACATTTTCCCTCCTCTCTCTCTCTTCTGCTCCGCCTGGACTCGCACACCTGACATTCTCCAGGTTGCTTGCGGGCGGTTTATATAACCCGGGAGAGCCGCGGCGAGTCTTGCCCCAGAAGGCGTGGTCTCCGGAAGGAACTCAGAGAAAGAAAGAGCTGATCCTGAAACCCCAGAGGGCCAAACAACCTTCCCTCCTTCCCTCCATCTCCCACCAGAGAAGCTCTGCCAGCCAATTCCACACCCCTTGGGGCTGTTCAGAGCCCGAGGCCCCATGACATCTGCTTCGACTTCTTCTCCCAGCCTTTTAATTACTCCTGATCTTATCTCATTTTTATCTGAAGCCCCATCACCTCTTCTGGCTTTCTGGCTTCCCTAAGTTCATTGTGAAAATCCAGATTCAAAGGGTGAATGCAATTCGGGGCGCATTGAGAATGGCAACATGTTAAACCAGTGCAAAAGATACCCCTGCTGAAACATGCTGGGTTGTGCATGCGAGTTCTGACACCCCCATTGTGTCCTTGAATCCAGATGTTCACAAACGTATTAAATCTGCAGGTGGATTTGGTCTGTGCGGTCCACCCTCAGTTGGAGACAGAAAATTGATTTGGGGCTTTAATTTCTTCACTCCACCTTCCCTTTTACCCAGCAACCCAACAGCAGAAACCATAACTCCAGTGAAACATCTGTCCAGGCAGATGTGAATTTGTGTTTAATATTTTTCATAAGAGGTTCAGGTGACGCACACTGAGATTTGAAAAGTTCAATTGAATAGAGAGATTCGGAGAATTTCCTGAAAGGAATGGAGGCCTTGCCTGCACGTTATCTGCCCCTTGGAGTAAAGCAAAGGTTTCTGAATTGCTTTGCGGTTTCGAGAACCTAGAATTGGAGTCGTCAGCAAGTTTCTTTTTTTACCAAGCCCCAGGAAAGCTCAGAATTTGGTTCCAGCAAACATGGTGAGTCAAGCGTCATCCTAGATATTTAATCACCTCCCATCTTATCACTGCATTTAGAAATAATATCACTTTACGTTTTGCATGTATGAGGAGAAGTGAAAGGAAACCCAACCGAGAAACTTGCTGTTCTAGAAAGTCAAGTCAGAAAAGCACCGTGAGGGCATGAAACTGAGAAAATTGGAGATATTCCTCGTGGCTCAGCTTCTTTTCAGGAGCTCAGCGTTTTCATTCGGTATCTTTGTTCCCCACAATCATGGATTATTAGCTCCATTCTGGCTAGGATCACTTCTGCCTCTGGTCTGTGCTGTTTGGGATTACGACAATCAATGTTACCCGATTGAGCATCTCTGCGCCAGCTAAAATGAAAAAAATATCCTGCAACATTGAAATTTAAAGAAGAGTGGTTGCAACCATTTGCTTGATAGCCAGCCTTCTGTGTGTGTTGGGATGATGTTTTATTCAGTTCATATGTTAACAAAAGAGCCCATCATCATTAGACTTAGGCTTCAGAATGTAACCCAGTACCTTAACTGTCGTACTAAATTTATCTCCTCAGCTTTCTTTGGGAGCTCTTCTACCCCCAGATGTTGACCTTCAGCCGGTGAAGAGATGACCCTCTCTAACCTAAAAATACACTTCGATGGGAAGGAAAGTTTGTCAAAACAAGCACTGTCTGGTTTTGATGGTTGGTCACTCAGATTGGATGAACCCAGGGGTGAAATCCAGCAGATTCTGACAAGTTCTGGAGAACAAGTAGGTGAAATTTTGAGTAGTTTGGAGAACCGGCAAATACCACCTCTGGCTGGCCCCAGAATGGGGTGGGAATGGAGATTTTGCAGTATCCTTCCCCTTCCACGCCCACCAAGCCACCCGCACCAAGCCACACCACATCCACCAAGCCACCCCACAGAACTGGTAGTAAAAAAATTTGGATTTCAATTTTTTTTTTGAAAAATTAATTGCAAATAATTTTTCTGAGGGCTACCAAAATTTTCTCACGGACCACCACTGACCACCAGTTGGTGACCGCTGGTCTTGGTGATCTCCAAAGCCCTTTCTCCAACCTTCACGTTCTACGGACTTGGACCGTTCGAAGTTTGATTCAGGTTCCATGGAGGAAGCCCAACCAGACGACGGTTGTTGGGTGTGATACTTTTTAACACAAAAGGCAGTCTCGCACAATCCGGAGTTCTGATGGTTTATCAAATAAAGAGTTGTTAAGCTACTGAAGGCGGAACCAAACCGGATTTCTATGAAGAGCTTGGAGGGCAATTTCTGCTTCTTTGGCTTTGTGTTTTCTTCTCCGTAGATTAAAGGGCTAGATATTTCAGAGCTGAAAATGAAAGTGTGAACACTGCTGGGAGCCCCGGAGCTCTGGGCTACAGACATTCAGGTTTCAGCCTCACACATTTTGTGAGAAATGCTCCTTTGCCACCTGCCCTTAATGTTATGACCAAAGGGGCAACCGCTGAGGGCTCGTGATGGCGGGTTGATCTTAGTGATTAGCCCACAGTCAGATTGGAGTTAAGAAATCTGCGTAGGTGAGAAACATTTTGGTCTTGAAAAATTATTTATTTTTTTTAAAAGAACAGTGAGTAGCAAAGATAAAGAGATATATTAGTCTATTTCTGAAGCATCATGCTAGAGGTAATGCTAAGACGTTCCAAGAATGGCTCTGCTTATTTATTATTTATTTATTAATCATATTTCTATGCCGCCCACTCTCCGAGGACTCTGGGCGGCTTACAACAATCGACAGTATATTAAATAGCATATTGCCCCCAACAAACTGGGTCCTCATTTTACCTACCTCGGAAGGATGGAAGGCTGAGTCAACCTTGAGCCGGTGAGATTCGATCCGCTGATCCGCTGAACTAGCAGTCAGCTGAAGTAGCTGCAGTACAGCACTCTAACCGCTGTGCCACCTCGGCTCTTTTGCTTATTTTTATCTTTTGCTCTGTTGCTTATTAAATCACAAACAACCCTGTGCTCCATGATTTCTGAATCAAAAGATTTGACATTTGCCAAAAAAACCTCACAGGATGAGTTTATATTACTCCAAATACAGCTAGTCCTTGACTTACAACCATTTGTTTAATGATCGTTCAAAGTTATGACAGTGCTGAAAAGAGACTTATGACTGATCCTCGCACTTATGACCGTTGTAGTAGACCCACAGTCACATGATCAGAATTTGGGCATTGGGCAACCAGCATGAAATTACGACGGTCGCAGCCTCCTGGGTCATGTGATCAATATTTGCGACCAGCTTCCAACAAGCAGAGTCAATGGAGGAAGTCAGACTCATGTCATGATTGACTGATTGACATGATTGACTGAATAACTGCAGTGATTTCGCTTAGCTGCCATGACAAAAAAAGGTGCGACTCTTTTCACAATTGCCTTGCTTAGCAATTCTGGTCCCCACGTCCTGGTCGTAAGTCGAGGACTACCTGCACACAAGTGATCAGATCATTTGCTTTGTTCATCCCACAGCATCTTGAGGGACGCCTCAGCTACAGGAGTCTCATGATAGAAAAACATGGGTTTTCGGTTCCCGTGCCTGCCTTCCCTGAGAAAATTGTGGGGACAATTATTGCCTAAAATATTTCCTTCTGGGTAAAAACGTGCAATTCCCTAGTTACACAACAGCGAAAGCGGGGGGGGGGGGAAACTGGGAACATGGAGACGCTTAAAATCTTGGATCAAAAGTCCTGGGGTTGAGACCTGGTCACAGCAAAGAGGATGCAGTGGGTGTGAGCGACCTCTTGTGGCAGAACAAGGAATATCCCATCCAGAGGGAACCGCGCACACACAAGCAGGCGAGGAAGAAGTAGCATTTCAAGGAAAAAACTTTTGCTAGCACGACAGACAACTTGAAGCCAGGGAGATAGTTAGATCCAGATATCAGAGGTGGTGTCGCCGCCCGGATAGCGGATCTCGTGGGCCAGCGCTGGCCCATTTGGCTCTTTCCCGAAATCCACTAAGAACTTTTCATTCACTTTCAAGCCTCCTTTCTTGCTGTCCACATCGATTTGCAACATGACAGAGCCTTCCCTGGCGAGGGGAAAAAAAGAAGATAAAACAGAATTTTACCATGCGTTTCTGAGGACAACTACAGTTATGAAACTCGAAGATGGACAGATTCTCCCAATCTGGAAGTCGACGCTGCAGACACACAAACTAAACTCCCTAGGCTGAAAGAAGAAATGCCTTTTACGTTTATTTAAAGTGTCATTTTAAATTCCACGCGGACGGCAAATTCTAGCAACCATCGAAAACTGCACCATGCAACTTCCAGGTTTATTTCTGCTTGCGGATCTTCCAAGGAACTTGTTTCAAGACCCAGCTTTATTTCTCTTTTTAATAAACAAAGGAAAAAAGTGAAGGAAAGGTCGTCTTACTTGACCATGTCTGGGTAGAACTGCTTATCCCATCCGCTGTAGAGAGAGGTGCTGACATACAGCCGTTTTCCATCCAGGCTCAGCTGGATCATCTGGGGGGCACCTTGAACTCTCTTGCCCTGCGAAGGACAAGAAAACGGGTGTGATCTAACTTGGGACCCCAGAGGCAGAGAAGTCTTTGAGCCAGAATTCCCCATTCACACTGGGAGCTGAAGTCCACAAGCCTTAACGTTGCCAAGTTTGGACACCCCTGGACTAGAAGACCTCCGAGGTTCCTTCCAACCTGGCTATTCTGTGTTCTACGAACATGGTTTGGCCGTGAAATTTCCTGCAGAAATTTCTGAACATCCCTTGCACCGTTGTGAAAATGAAATGGAGGGAGACAGAAAGGTTCTCTGGAAGGCAGTTAAGACAGTGACCTAACAAGAAAGAAAAAAAGTAACAATCATCCTGGGGTGGGGAAGACCCACCTTGATGACGAATGGATCCGGCTGGCAGTCTAGTTCTGGGTCATCGATCACTTTGACGGGACCTCCTTTGACAATGCTGCCTCCCAGAAACACCTGCACGGGTGAAGACATGACTGGGTGAGGATGTCCCACAACAGCTGCAGAGTCAGCAACTCTGGGTAATCATGCACCCCTCCCCTGCCCCGGGGTCTACCTGTCCCACCAACTTGGGCTTCTGACGGTTGGAAATGTCATATTGACGGATATCTCCATGAAGCCAGTTGCTGAAGTACAGGAAGCGGTCATCCAGGGAGATCAGGATATCGGTGATCAGGCCTACAGGAGAGCTTTGTGTTAACAGGAAGGCAGCAAGTTTGCAGGAGGAACCAATGTCGTCCCCAAATTCCCAGCTGGGCCAGGAGCGGATTTGCAAGTATCTGACAGAAATATTGTCTCGTTGCATAAAGACCACCTAGTTGATTGCATAAAAAGTTGCATTGAAAGTCACGGCTGAGACATTTACGGTCCGTACGCAACGAATCAATATTTCTTCTGGAGCCACCGCTACAAAATCCATGTCATGTAATGAATATGGAACCTTGCTAAGGTCAAGGCTTTCCCTGAATCCTCTAATAAACGATCAAAGGAGTAAATTAAAGAATGGGAACCCCTCCTGTCTTGGAGATGAGATGTTGAAAATTTATATCTAGTTAGAGTTCGAATTTAGTTCCAAAGCAAGACTTTTAAAGTTGTTATTGGTGGAGGAACGCAACTGGATTGATTACGAAAATAATCAATATAAAGCTTGTTGGACTAGCCTGGCATTTCCGGGAGAAGCCATCCTTCGACCTTCTTGTTGGGAATTTGAATCACCTTCTCTGCTGCCCAAGTTCCCTCCTGAAGGAGAAAAAAAAAAAAACAGTCAGAAGAGGAGGAGTTACCCTTGGTCTAGCCCAACCCATAGAGACACCTATGCCTTCAGGTCTGGTTAGTTAACAGTTCTGTTTTAGAGTGTGCCTAGCAACCACTTGCAAAAGGACAGGTTACAGATAATTATTTACTCATTATATTTATTAATTACAACTCTCTTGCAACTCCGGGCACTGCACGCCAGAGCAGAAACTAAGCGAAGAAGCATATTTATCTCATTTCTTTTACATGATTTGCCAGTCAACGTTTGGTGACACAAGGAAAGACTGGAAGGGGTGAATTTGCGGCTGGGTGGCACGCCTTGCCAATCTGTGACTCAGGAACTCCTATGGCGATATGATGGAATTTGGGTGGCCCAGTTGTGGCACCAACGTGACTTTGGCTGACCTCAGGGAGGTCAGACCTGTTGAGTACTTGGATGAGGTACCATCCCAAAATCCTAAGGCTAGAGGCCAAAATGGAGAATTTTTTTTAAAAAAGGCATGTTGCTAAGAAGCTCCTTGGACATCTTTGGAAGTAACGTTTGCCCCGAAGCAGCTGTTAGTTAGCTAGGTAGCATTTTTGAGGTCACCTTTCTGCATTCCGAAGTGCAAAGAAAAACCCTCCAAAAATACTAAAATTGGGGGAAAAATGGGCCTGGCCCATTTAGCAGCCGGTAGTTCTCAGGACCCTAAAAATTCCAGAGGGCCTACCACACCCTCGAAGGCTCTGGGGCGTTGGCCGTGTGCCTGTGCTCAGTTGTGGGCTTTTCCCAGAGACTGTTCTTTGCTCTATTTTGCTGTAATTATTTCTTTTTGTTGTTTTTTGTTTTACCGGGGTCTTGTAGAAACGGTGGACGGCGCTGCTGAGGGCACAGCCGATGTACCCCTCGGCCGCATCTGGGTCGTGGAGAAATCGGATCTCTAGCGGAATGGAGTTCTTGCCCACGTCGATTGTCTGGATAAATTCATGAGTGGTCCAATCCCACACATTGATGTTTCCACCATAGCAGCCTTTGGAAGCAGGTGTGAGAGAAGCAAAGAAGATTATTTTGAGAAAGGAGGGAGAACAGGGTTTGGTTAGTAGTATGTTTTCTTTTGAGTGGTCCTTGGTGCTCTCTGAGCTTGGCTGTTTTCCTGCAGACGGTTCATGACCCAGCTAGGAAACATCATCAGTGCTAGAAGGAGCGTTTGTAGCAAAGCCCTGATGATGTTACCTAGTTAGGTCATGAAACATCTGCAAGAAAACATCCAACACAAAATTTCCTCTGGATCTCATACAGATGTGAATTGGACCTCACCACTAAAGAGCTAATGACTTAATCCAATTTATTGAGAAATTGGCCACCTCCCTTTGGTAGCTCCTGGCTGCCGTATGACCCATCTTTGCCTACAAGGCCCCATCAAGGCTCCTCCTCTAAGAGTCTCCTCATTGGTGGGAAGAGATGCTGCCTTGACTCTCATTGGCCCTCAGACCTCAATTCCTGCCTAGCTTCGCCTCTTTCTTCTCCAATCCTTAATTCTGGACCTCAACCCTATCTTCTGGACCATGGAAGATGCTTCCAACCAGGTTCTCCTTGACCCAACAGCCTGGTTGGCTTTGGCTCTGAGGATACCCAGTGCCTGTGGAACTCCTGGAACTCCTCTCACCCTTCTCCAAATCTGCTGGGTTAAACCCGTTGACGAAGCACTTGGGCGTTCCCCACTCCGTGCTCATCAAGACGTTGTGCCTGGGCTGGTACCAGAAATCGTAGCCAAATGGTGGGACTTTGGTGCCTTTTTCCCAGTTGCCCTTCACCTCAAAGGTCTCTCCGTCCAGCAGCACAAAACCCCCTGCAAGGGAAAATGAAACAATATTTATTTGTTACACTTATTTGCTGCCCATCTCGCCACAAGGTGACTCTCTATTAATATATTGATATTAGCATTCAAGCAGGGATGAAATGCACTTACCTTCGCTACCAGTTTGGAAATGTGAGTGCGTGCGCCTGTTCTACGCATGCGCAGAGCCTTCTGCGCATGTGCAGAGGGTCAAAAATGGGATGTAATGATGTCCCAGCGGGTGGGTGGAGCCTCCCACCACCGGCCCTACCAGTTCACATGAGCCAGTTAGATCCGGCCGGATTTCACCGCTGCATTCAAGATTGCATTAAATGAACATAAATTCTTTCTGCGTTCTCGGAACAGCGGGCGAACGGATGTCACAGTTCCTCCAAGAGCCATTCAGAGGTTGCAGAGAGATGGCAGAAAGCGGAGACAGCATCTCCATCTGATTTCTCCCACTCAAATATTTTCAGGTAGGGAGGCTGCTCCCTTAGTTCAGACCGTTGCTTCTAATGGGATCATCTGTCTCTGCTGCAGAGAATTCAGCTTTATCCTTCATCTGGCTAAAAACACCTCCTGCAAAAACTTTCTCAGGCTGGGTGGCTTTAGGCCGGCCCCTCTGTCTCAGCCCTACCCACCTCACAGGGTGGTTGTTGTGGGGAAAATAGGAAGACAAAAAGAGCAGAACAGAATACGGAACAACAACACAACAGAATAGAATAGAATAGGAATGAAACCATAATAGAATGGAATGGAATGTAATAAATAGAATAAGACTAAAACAAGAATAGAATACAGAACAGAAAGGATGTAGGGTCTCCTGCTTGGGCAGGGGGTTGGACTAGATGACCTATAGGGTCCCTTTCAACTCTGTTAATCCGGAATACTTCATTATCCAAGTGTGATAGGACACACAACGTGTATTAGATACCGTCAGCCACCTTGAGTTATTTATAAAAACTATAAAGGCAGAATTAAAAAGAAACATTAAAAAAGACCTACCTTTTCCATTGCCTGAAGGGTCAGCCATGGTGCTAATCATGATTTCGCCATTCCCCAGGCAATGTGAGGTGTGAGGATTTGCCAAGTTGCACTTCCAATAGACATCAATGGGCTCGACAACCTGCAATGCAAGATTATGCCGAAGAAGAGGTGAGGATGGGCAGAGGGACCACGGATAGATGCACCCAGCCCCTTCACCACACAAGCTTTGCACAGTGTGAGAAACAGGACGTGTCAGTCCCGAGGGCGAAAGAAGCTCTCAAAGGGAAGAGAAGGAAGATGGTTCTGTGAAGCCCCCTTTGGAGGGGCCCCCTCAGGCCTGGCGTGTACCTTGTGGATCCTGGGGGCCCTCAGGTTGGTGCCGGTGTCGATCACGTAAATGCGGGACGAGATCAGGCTGGGAAGAATGAGACAGTTGCGCTTCTTGGTGGTGTCTCCGAAGCAGCTGCTACAGGCGTTCCAGCCAGAATGATGCAGCTCGTCATTGACGTTGGGCATCGGCAGGCGGTGGATGACCTGTGGGGTGGCAGAGCCCACTTGGGACCTTTGACAGGCTCTCAAAGACCTCGTGTTCCTTCCCCTGCACTCTTTCTAGAGTCTTTTTTAATATTTCGGCGACCAAAACTGGATGCAGTATTCCAAGTGTGGTCTTATGTCGCCCAAACAGAATTCGGTTCTAAAGCTGACTTGTGTTATTTCTGGTCTTAAGTTTTTTTTTGTTTTTTTTTTAAATTTGATTTATATGCCGCCCTTCTCCGGAGACTCAGGGCGGCTTACAATGCGTTAATCAATAGCCTTCATACTTTTGTATATTTATACAAAGTCAGCTTATTGCCCCCACAATCTGGGTCCTCATTTTACCTACCTTAGAAAGGATGGAAGGCTGAGTCAACCTTGAGCCTTGGTGAGATTTGAACTTACAGTAATTGCAGGCAGCTGGTGTTGATCACTGTGCTTTTAGTCTGCTGAGCTAAACCAGGCAACCAAGTTAATGTCTTGCAATGCTCTGCCCCTTTCTTCCTTTCTTCCCATCCCAGGGGTGAAATGTTCCCGGATTGGGCCGGATCGCCCGGTCCGGTAGCGATCTTGGCCAGTGGTTCGGCGATCCGGTAGCGATGGTTGAGCAAAGCTCTGCCCACCCGCCCGGGTGTCATTACTTCCTGGTTTTAACCAGGAAGTAATGTGTTTTTTACCTTCTGCGCACGCGACGTGCATGGACGTGCAAAGCAAGCGCACACACGGTGCGTGCGCTTCCGAACCAGTAAGGAAGGTAAGTAGATTTCACCCCTGCCCCATCCCCCAGATTATTTTAATCAACCCCTTGGGGTCTTCAACCTTGGCAACTTTTTAAGACTTGTAGATTTGAAGTGGTGGCTGAAGAATTCTGGGAGTTGAAGTCCACAAGTCTTAAAGTTGCCAAGATTGGAGATCCCCGGCTTGACGCTGAGAAACAGGACTTGAAGTGAACCAGATCACTCACTCTCTCTCTCTCTCACACACACACACACAGAAGCAAGCAAGCGGTTTAACCACGTGATTTACTGGAAGGACATGTTGCTGGGCAGTGGAGGGTGGGTGGGGATGGGTGTCCTGTGGACATTTTTCTTTTGCAACCCTGCATTATTCAGGCCCCAAAGCATGCAGGAAACCCTCCCCCCCCCCCCCCCCCACTGCTTTCTGATTTCTAAATTGTTTGAAAAGGGGTTGTTGGTCTTTTGGGCCATAATTACTAGCCAACATTTTTCGGAATGCAGAACTTCGGGTTATCTCCCCCCCCACCCCATAAAGATAAAAGTGAGGATTATGAAATGGGTTTGCACGGTGTGTCAGTGAAGAACGTAGGATTTCAGATATCGGCAGTATCACTGAAATAACCACAAAAAGTGTCATCCGCAGGAAAAGTCCGTCGTTTTAAGATTTGAGCAGCTGCTCGAGTTTGACAACTGCTGGGCCAGTTGTCCTGGGGAAATCCTGAGGGACTGCAACCCCCAGATTGATCCAAGAAAGGAGGAAGAAAGCAATTGGCATTTGATCCGAATGGAAACGCTCTCCAGTTGGAATTTTAGGCAGCAAAGAAAGGCAACTGCAGGGTTCAGATTTCCTGACAGACTGTAGGGAAGAGAACCGTTTTCTCTCAGCTTCTGAAGGAACCACAAAGTATCTGGGGATACTATGCTATATTGGGCAGCAATTTCTCCCTGATAATGTGGAATTAAATCTTGAGAATCCTGGGTTTTTTCCCCCTAAGGCTTGATGGAGTCATATAAAAGCCCACCTGCGCTCAGATTCTTTCTAAGATTTAAAATATTTTTTTCCTAAAAGACGAGAGAAAAGCAGCATTCGAAGCAAGGAGAAAACCAGGAGCATATCTCTGTGAATCAGAAAGTCCACCGTTAAGCACTTAAAAAGGAGGCATCCTATCTGTGCTGTCGAGAGATATCAAGACATCCCAAAGTACCTTCCCTATCTCGGGAATCACTTTGCTTAAAGCTGTCCCGTTTGCCATTATTAGGATATTGAGCTGCTGTTAAGATAAAACAGCTTTGAATTTGAATTAAACCTACTTGGCAGTAAGTACGGGATTTGGGGTCCACATCCACAGTGGCCAAATAATCAGGTTTTTTTGTTCCGGTGTTTCGGTAGATGCAAGGCAGATAGACGATTTCTTCCCGTGGCCCTTTTGGAAGAAAGGTGAGTCAGTTACAGAAAGAAAAGTTACATATAACTTTGAATGATCACTAAATGAATGATTGTAAGTCTAGAATTCCCTGTAATTGGGTCAGGTTCTGTGCAAGGCAAATATTGAGGATGCACAATGATTATCCAAGAGTGGTTTCATTTTAGGACACACACACACCGGTGTTCCCTCACCTTTCATTGCATCCAGCGGGGTTTTGTATCCCGGCCCGCAATCTCCGCATTTTGCTGCAATTCAAAATGGACAAGAAGAAAGTTAAAAACACACAAGAGGACAGCGATGGAACCAAATCAGGATGTGCTTTTTGAAATTCTGCGTCACTTTGGTTGTGTCCTTTCCTGATAAATTTCTCAGTAGCTTCAGATCAGGGAATTCTAGGGCTGAATTCAGCTTCCTGCGAGTCTTTTTTAAGATTTCAAGTTGCTAGCGCTCATGACTTCAAGGATATCTTTCCCTGCTGAGACATCAGAGGTGTGGTGAGTGCCAGTTAAAGAAAGTTATTTAAGGGAAATAAGTTGAATAGCATGCCCTGGTTTTATAGCTTGTCCTAACTTTCATTGCTTTGATGCGGAATGAACTTTGTCTTCTTCCGGTCTTCCTGACTCAGTTTGACTTTTTTTTGGCATGGAAAGGGGTCAAAATAATTCATTAGGAATCAAGTTAGAAATTAGCATCGCTCTTTTCCCTGGAGAAGCCCCAGTGGCAGCCCTGATAAACTGAAGCACCCCAGGGATTGGTAGGTTAAAATGCAATTATTTAAGTGTTATTGTGATTTCCTGCCCTACCCCAATGAAACGGTTGCTTTTATTGACCTGTTCGCTTAGCGCAAGCCTGCAACCTTTGCAAGGATTCAGACCAAAGTATAAGCCATTTTGAGACATGCAGAGTGACCAGAGCGTTCGTGTGACAGAGTAAGGGTGAATTGTGTTTGACTGTAGGTGTGATTTGGCTGATGTTGCAAATGGAATTCATTCCTGCAGTCATAGTAGGTGCTCTGAAGTCAATCCCCCCCCCCCAGTGAAGCCTCCAGGTTCATGAACAGTCTACCAGTCCCTGCGAAGCAAGAGAACCTTTTGGGCTCCTCGCCAGCATTGGCTCCTGTGACGTTGGGCAACCAGTGTGGGAAAGAGGTAGCCCTTTTCAGGACAAGTCTTCGGTGTGGATGGGGAAATGTGGGTCAGCTTGGCTCAGGGTTTGCATCTGTGTGCCTGTCCCGTGTTTAACACTGGTTGTGCGTCAGGGGGAAACGGCACGAAGGAGCAATTCCACTGGGACCTTCTGAATCCAGCTTCCTCAAAGAAAGATTCTGGCTCTTGGCTCAGTCAAGAATTTTGCAGCAGATGCTTCCAGTCTTCGGAGGGAAGCTGTGCGCTGCTGAACACTCCCTTGTCATAAATTTTATTTCCGAGCATGAACAGTGGGAAGAACATTTCATAAGCCTGCTTGGGCAACTGCCCAGTTGCTGCTGCTGTCACGCAAGTCATGGGACTGGCCCAAAGGCCATTTGGTGGGTAGTTGCAAAACCACGGCAGAAGTCCATTCCATTCCTCACGTGATGCTTTTTGGGTGTTTGGGACTTAACTCTCTTATATTCCCAGCAAGTCTCTACTCGCAAGGACCCTGGGAAGCTGGTCACTTTATGATCCAATGGAGAAGCTGCCTGATATCCCAGTCTTGAGGCTGGACATTTAGTCCTAGATTTTACCACACCTCTTTACCTCACTGGTTTATTTATATTGCATTGTCTGCTTTATCTCTGCACACCTGGAGGTCAGGGGTGGGCCCCCACCTCTTGCAAAACCCAGCATGCAGCCTTCAAGTAACTGTTGGGTCTTTAACACACACATTTTTTTTTTTGGTTGTTGATTCTGTTGCAACAGAGCAATACAGCCGTGATTTGCCATATTGGCCTGTTTGAATTAATAGGTAACATATTAAACCATAGACAAAGAAAAAAATTATGAACATCAAATGGCTTTATGGTACTTGAGGATGGATTGAGACCGTCACAAATGGAGATATATCCTCATAACAACATCAGTTGAGTTACAGTTCATTGTGCTAAGGTTGCCTGTGTTTTATTGGGCTTTGGCTTAGCATCTGCAAACCAGTCGATTAAGGTTCGCTGCACAAACTATGAATTAAACAAGCCATCGCTTAATGCATTGTATAAACCCAGCCACCGTACTTTTAAAAGCAGCCAGAAGACAGTTACTGTAGCTGCAGACTTTGCATTCTGTGTCTCTATTTCTGTAATTTAATCTGGCGCTGCAAGTAAATTATGGTTTTTAAATTGGATGGACTTCCTAATCGAAGCTTATGCAAGTTAGTAGATGTCGCTGATCAATTTCTCTGAAAACTGAGTTAGAGCAGGTCTCCTGAGTCTATCTTGCAGTGATAGTAGCCATATTAATTGGTTTATTTGACTTGATGGAGTGGATCCCGAAGTTGGGAAAATGCCATCTTAAAACCTTCAGCTATGCCTCTGTCTAGGAGCGTCAAGCAAATTTATGTGTGGGTTTGGCTGTAGAGAATTGAGTTTGTTGGGTCGGTTGGATGGAAGCTGAAAGGATCAAAGGAACTGTCACTTTCTGATATATGATTATATAGTTTGTTAATTTACTGACTGCCATACCTCTTTACATTACTTATATCTTGAATATAAGTGGATTCCAGTCCATAAATTGAACTAGTTCATCTTATGGGTGGGTGGGTGGCTTGGTTGCAATAGGCTAATTCGTTTAATTTTTTAGAGGCCCAAATTCTACCCATCTTGAGCAACGCCAGCAGTACAGGGGTAATTTTTTCTCCCTGTTTAAATTCATTAACAAAGCTTTCTTGCTGCATAAGGCATGTCAAGGTTAGCTCGGTTATCGGATTTTATTTATTCAGCTTATATACCCACTTCCTACTAAGCAAGTTCTCAAGCCAGCTAACAAAATGAAAAGAAAACCAAGGTTCAGAAAGTTAGAAGCATCAATTAAAACCAACACAGGGTCAATGTTTAGTAAGACCCTGTGTGAGTTTGAGCCAGATGGATGAAGGGGTTTAAAGAACCAGGCTGGAAACCAGGAGACTGTGAGTTCTAGTCTTAACTCCGGCATGAAGCCAGCTGGGTGATTTTGGGCCGGTTGCTTCCTCTCACCTTAGGGGGGGGGGGGGAAATGGCAAAGCACTTTGGAAAACATTTCCAAGAGAACTACAGGAACTTGTCCAGGTAGTTGCCAGATGTTAAAGCTGACTTGAAGACACACATTTAATTTGAATGGTTCAGCAACATCTGGAAGGACAGTTTTGAATTACGCCAGGGATGGTTTTCAATTCTTCGACCATTCCTTTTTTCCTCTGATGGTGACCCATGGACCTAAAATCACCTGGTTAATTGCAAGGTTGAGTAGAAATGGCACAGCATTCACTCCCTCCCTCTATAGATGGGTGCTTTAAACAAGTCCTTTTTTCACCTTTATACTCTCTACGACTTTCCACTTGAATGCTCATTTCTCTTTATTAAAGGCTTATATAAACAGCATAATCTTATATTTATTCAAAAGCCAATCTCACTGGGTGTTTCCATGTAAGACCTTTTATGGCACAGTTTCCTTTGCTTATTCACAGTTTTGGTGGTGGTGCTGAGACTGGGAAGAGCACCTAGTATTCTCTCCAATTTCTGAAAGTGGTTTCCTGCTTTTTTTCTTCTTGTAGAATCATTTCCCAATACAAAAAGCAATCTCTCTTAAGAGAGAAAGACAGAATTGCATACAATAATAATATTCGGAGCTGTTCTTTAGACCGGCTTCTCCCATTCCCATACCCTGCTTTGACCCCAACTAAGAGAGTTAAAATGCAAAGTATTTGGAGAGACATTGTATACATTTTCCTGCTAATGACACAGTCTTTCTGCCATTGCGGAACGTTCTTCTGGGGATTTTTGGGGGGAGGGTACAACAGTGTTTGGGAGATTCTAGAGGACAAAAGACATCAGAAGTAAAGGAATTAAATTTCAAAATAAAAAAAAAAGACATGCCAAAATGCAGATAAACCTGTTTCAAATGTAATCGGAACTGCAACTGCTAAGCCAAAGTGCTTATCAAACAGAATAGGGGCTTCCTTCCAAGCATAAATGCAGAGGATCAAACAGTGCAAAAACAAAGCCAAGATATATTTTTTTCCTGTGTTGCAGAGAGTAGAATCCTAAATATATATCTTTGGAAGTAAACACATGTGAGTTATTGGTATCCTATTGCAATAAAAATGGATTTTCTTAACAATCAGGATTTTTAGGGACTTTGCCTGGACCAAAACCCTCTAAGAAAGAAATGCTGCTAAAAGAGAAGAAGTTCTGAAATCTCACTGGCACTTTGCATCTCAAAAGCTAAACTCCCTAAGGGTTAGGGTACACCTTTTAAAGTACACCTGTATTAAAGTTGATACGTGACCTCCTGTCAAGCTATTTGCATCAAATAAATGGCATTGCCAGCTTTCCCCAACTTGCATAAGTGTTACAATAATGAACATAATCTGTTCCTGAACTACGCAGGAAACCCTGGACTGTTTCTGCAGCTGAGAAAAAGAATGTGGCCTCTGTCTTGTTTTGGCTTACCCATGGTGGTGGACTTGGATTATTCCTGATCTCTTCCCTCCAAAGAATTCTGACCAACGAAGAGGATCCCACAGAGGCAAGGCTTTTTCCGGAGGAACATATATCTCTGTATTTCAGTGGGTGGAGAAGAGGCGTGTTGGGAGGAGGACTACTGCAAACTGTTGAGCAATTCCAGATGGGGAGGGCTGTATTTTCAGTACAAAAATCCAATGGTTTCCTTTGATTCTGTAAGCTGTCTCTTGTTTCTGTCTTGAAGGATCTGGTTCTTTGTCCTGTCAATAGTTGATTGACTCATCTTTTAGCTTCGTCAGACAGAAAATCCTCCTCTGTTTTGGGCTGGAGGTGCAAAGAAAAGAAAACTCTTAGCTGGAGGTGGTGTTTCAAAGAGTATATCAGCGCCCAGCACAGGCTCAACACAAGTATAGCTCTGAAACTGGCAGGCAGCGGAGATCTGGCAACTCATTTGCTTTCCTGTCAAGCAACTGCCAGTGGACTTTGGAGATGGTTTTTGTCCCGCTTTAGTTGAAAATACCCTTAAGAATGCCTTTCTTCCCTTGTTACTGTTAATTAAACCCCAACTAAGCAAATATTTAATAAGATGGGGTGAATAATTGCTCAGTTTTGTTCAGTTCTGAGTTTGATTCTGTTTGATTTGTAAAATCTTACACAGACCAAGTACTTTTCATGGTGAATGTTGATGTTACAGATTACATTTTTAATGCCATTAGCAGATTTCAGCACCCTCTTGAATTTTTAAGATGTTCCTTTTTTCTGCTCAAATAATGACAGATTGTTTAACTGAAGGAAACCTGTTTCACACCATTATATGAAGATTATTAAATCTGTGTAATTTTCATTGCATATGCTAACAACCCCCAAAGTACCGTATATTATGCTGATTCTCCTCCAATTAACAGGATTTGTGAACCCTTCGATGCTAATCTGTAGAAACCAACAAAATTGTTAAAATCAATCTGGGTTGGCAGCCCTGTCACTAGGAAAATTTTCTGAATAGCTCCTTGCTTTTTGATTTAGAAAAAACTCAAAGGGTGTCTTGGAGACCATATATTACCAAAAATGCACAGCTACACATTGTTTATAATGACTCTTTAGAATGTATTTACTATATTTTTTTGGTGAGTAGATGGCAAATAGTTAACTCCTATTTGTTGGTGGATGGATAGGCAGCTCTTCATTTCTCCAGTTCATGATAACTTAATTGAAACAATAAAACACACTTTACTGTATGTTAAGTTTCAATAAAAAGGCCAGATCCTGAAGATGAAACTCAAATACTTTGGCCACCTAATAAGAAGGAAGGACTCTCTGGAGAAGAGCCTAATGCTGGGAACTTTGTCCATGGGGTTGCGATGGGTCAGACACTACTTTGCAACTAACAACAAGAAGTTTCAATAATGGGCAGATTTTGAAGAAAGAAAATTTTAGTCATATGATTCTGTATGAGATACATGCTCATTAGCAGGGTATTGTTTGCAGTTTATGGAATCCCAGTATATTTAATTTGAATATGTTACTCTGGTTACTAGTTAAAATACTTTAAAAGAAAATTTATCCAAATGCTTGGGAGAGGGGGGGTGTTGCATATTGACATCCATTAAAATTGAAATTTGTTTCACTTTGCATGGTTCTGACTCTGTATTTCTTTCTTGGGAGTCTGATGATCACAGACTAAAATGTGATAAAACTTCGAAGCTAAATTTTAAACAGACTAAAGTAAACATGTTTACTTTAATAGTACAGTATGTAACTTTTAGTTCAATTTATTTTTCCTAAAGCAATTTGCAATATTGTGTCCTTTTCGTAAGGAGTTACCGGCAGTTTCTGGGTTTAAGAATGAGTCCTGTTCCTAACTCTATTTTTAACTGTAATTTATATTTAAATTGGAACTTTTACTCATGAACGAGCTTTAGTATATTACTAAAAATGTGGACAGCATTCTCCTTCCAGCTGATGAACTGTTGAAAGCAGGCAGTGTATCAAAAACCTGCAGCTTCAATGATTCATAAAAACATTGTGGGGCTTCAGTGGTTCAGCTCGAGGGACAATGCCATTTGCAAGTACACATAGGGTACGCCAAGAGACTTATTGCTGTCTCTCGGTCACTAATGATTTTCAAAGCTTTGGTCCATTCATTATTGAGAGATGCTCCATAGTCCTACGTTCTTATGGTTAAGCTACATTAGTGTAGCATTTGTGCAAAAGCGTGGGCCTTTTACTTCTGGCTGCCTGCCATTTGGGATGCTTTCCTCTTTGAAATTGTTTTATCTTGTAATTGAGGGACAAAACCAAGAATTCTTGCTTTCCAGGTCTTTGGAAGGTTCATTCCTTGGCAGCATCTTTGGAATTGAGTTTTAATTGGCGTTTTCTCACAATGGTATTTTTTTTTTTAGCTGCTATGATATCTGGCTACATTATAATTGTAGATCATCTTGTTGACACCAAGCGAATGTGAAGGCAGGATAGACCGTCATTGCATGCTCAACTTATCTTATGGGAGATCAGTCAGTAGTGAGATGGGCAGCATATAAATGGAATAAATAAAATAAATAGAAGAGGAAAAAACAGGCAAAATCTCAGTGTAACGCAGTCTCGTAAGAGTCGCACGTTTAATAAGAGTATGACATAATCAGGTACACATCTTTCATCACAAGATTAAGACACATTGGATGGTCCCAAAGGTGTTTATTTTTTCAAGAGGCAACTGTGGGGATGATGATGGAGAAAGATGAAGAAGAGGAGGAAAAGAAGAAGACGACGGAGGAGGAGGAAGAAAAAGAAAAGATAAGAAGAAGGGAAGGAGAAAGAGGCAACCTTTTCCCTCCAAATCTCCTCAGAATTGTCAGCCTCACACAAACTTCAACCAGGCAGCCTTGCTCGGGGCGAGCCCCTCCGCCGGTGACGTCACGCGCAGCGGCCAATCCGCGCTCCTCTCGGCGGGGCGAAGGAAATGACGAGGGCGCCGTATCCCTCCGCCGGCCAGGACCCCTTTTTGTGTGTGTGTGTGTGTATGTGTGTTGTTGCTGCTTCTGTGTACCAACCCGCAACCCTTTAAAAAAAAAAAAAGAGGAGCCGTGTGGGAGGGGGCGGGGAGGCTCATGCGAGCCGCGCCGCCGCCGTCGCCCTTCTCCCAGGAGCCGGCGGGGGGCGCGGGTCCCTTTAAGAGTGGGGACGAGCCCTGCCTCGGAGCCCAGCGAGGGAGGCGAGGCAGCCACCGGCGGCCGCCGCCGTTCTGGGGAAGGTGAGTCGGCGTCATCCCGTTATATGTGGCGGCGGGGAAGCGGCGGGACGGGCGGGCGGGCGGGGGGGGGGGAATGAGGGAGAGGAGGGAGGTGGGGGGAAGGGCCTGCGGGGGGGCGGGAGGGGGGGCGGCGGGGGGCGGCGGGGCCGTAGGGCGCGGGGGGGGGGGGGGGGGCTCCTCTCGCGGTTTTTTCCCCCTCTCCCTCCCCTCTCCATGAGGGAGGGAGGGAGGGGGGGGCGAAGCGGCGGGCTGAGGGAACAGCGCGCGCGAGAGTGAGAGTGGGGAGCGCGCGCGGTACACAAAAGCGAGCGCGAGACGGTTGCCCTCCGCCAGGGAGGGAGGGAAGCAAGCGGCTCAGGGAGGACGGCGATTGGCTGGCGGTGGAAAAAAGAGGCGTGGCCTCCCTCCACCTTTTTCTTTTTGGTAGGTAGCCCTCCGCTAGGCGGCGGCCTCCGCTTGGTTGGGAGGCGAGCGCGGAGCGATACTGTATACCGGGATTTTTTCTCCTCTCTCTCTCTCTCTCTCTCTCTCTCTCTCGCCCGCCGTGAGGGGCGGGGCGAGCGGGGCGCGAGGTGGAGAAAAAAAAAGGGAGCGAAGCGTCGGATCCCTCCGCCGGCCGCTTCCTCCCCTCCCCCTTTTTTTCTGGGCCTTTGTGGGGGGGGGCGTTGAGGAGGGGGAAAAAAGACGCGTGGCTCCCCCCCCGCCCAAACCTGGAAATAATAAGACGTGGGTGGGTGGGTGGCGTCTCTTACAACACCCCCACCCCAGCAACATTGTCCTCACTTCTGGGCAGGCGGCCATGTTGGCTGGGAGGGATTATTTTCTCCCCCCCCCCCCTTTTGGGGGAGACCCAGCGCTGATTCATAACCCTCGTGGTTGGGGGGAGGGGCTGTTTTGGAGTGGGGTGTGTATGTGTGGGGGGCAATTGGCTGCTGGCTTCCCATTCTTCAGACAAAAACTAGGAGGGGCGTGGGGGGGTCCCCTCTGGTGGGGTCCACAACATTGCCTCCCTCACAGGACAGCCACTTCCACACACGCTCCCCCCCTCTTTTTTGGACTACAGTTCCAATCGCCCTGGCATGCTTCATCTGCACGGCACCCTCGCACGGTGCTCCAGACACCTGTTGCACTGCAACCCACCTTCCCCCCCTATAGTTTGGCCGGGCATTGCCCTCCAACCGCCTCCAAGGCACCCGTGGGGCAGAGTTGTCTTTGGGCAACAATAGCCCCTTGGCTGCTCTTGGCCCCATTTCAGGTTCTCCTCGTCCTTTGCCCTTGCTCCTGAATAGACGCGGCCATGCTCTGCCCAAGTCCCATCATCCCCATCCCAGAACTCTGGAGGTGGTGGCACTACGCAGAAGTGAGAGATGGCACAGAGGAGTTGCCATCTTTGTGGCCTATCTGCGCTTTGAACATGGGAAGTGCCGGCGTGGTTCGCTTGGGCACTCTCTACAGAAGAAATCCGTGTTATAAACTCCTGTTGTCCTTTTCCCAAGTCTAGGAAGCTCCATCCGGGAAAAACTCCTACATGTCATTACGATTGGCAACCGGGCTGCTGAATTTTTACATTATTCTGCGGCGCTTGGAATTCTTGTTGAACAAGTCAAGGTTGTCCTGATGTGCCACAGTTGATGTGACTACAGGGTGGTCTCAGTCACTTCAGGTGGGATGCAAACCCACATCATGGGGATGGGGTAGCTCACCCTTAACAAATCTGGTTTATTCTGGTTGCATTGGTATAAATGTGTGTAAATCTGGCCTGCTGTAAAGTGAGAAACGCACTACTGCACAGAGATTCTTTTTCCTCAGATTTTAGTGGATTAAAAACATATACAAGAGTAGATCGTGTTCTGAACAGCCTCACTTTCTTCCCCTAATAGACCTCTAAAACGTTTATCCTTCCTGTACGATTCTATTCCTTCCTTTTCTGAGATGCTTAGCAATATTGGATTGAAACAGAATAGTTGTGTTGCTTCTTCGGTTCTGAATCTGACCCACTTGTCCAAACAGGACTGGATTTTTTCATCATATAACATGTTGTGTTTCCTCTTTAGTTTAGTGGAGAACTCCTAAACTGCCTATCGTGAAGTACTGTTCATTAATAATTTCCTGTGTCGTAGTTTATGTGCTTGGCTTTTCTGATGCGTTAAGTTTTCTACCTGGGTCGCTTAATAGCATCTTAGACCCAGATCATTCAGAATTTGAAATACTGTTTCAGAAAACGGTTGTGTTTTCTCCTATACGTCTGCATTTTTGTTCTGTTGAGTATTTTTTTTTAAAGTAGAATAGCTTTAGAATGGCACCAGGCTCAGAACTCACCCAACTTATCCTGAATCTAATGGGAATTTGCAGTAAATGACCATGCACAACAATGTGATACTGTATTATTTTGTTTACATAGTTTAGCCACTTATCAATTTGTACTTAGTATTTTTAGGTGTGTGTGTGTGTGTCTGTTTTCAACTGTTTTTTATGTGACAGTTTCTTCTACCCTCACTGCACAAGGCTTCTGACAGGTGTTATGAGACCTTACCTTCAAGCTCCATCTAAAAAACTTTAGACACGTCCCTCCGTCACATAGGAAAGCAGAACAATCTCTAATTCACAAAATACGTTTTCTGTTAATGTTTAAGATGTCACAGCTTTTTTTGTCTAGTTGTTACAGTAAGGTTGCCTTCTGTAATTTACATTGTATCTGATGAGTAATCAGTTATACAACTCGGTGGCTACATTGTAAGGCAACACCAACAGATTTCCTATTTTATCTTCTGTTTCTTATCTTATGAAAAGATGAACTGGTCTAATTTTTTTGTTTGCTCTATTTCGTGAGGAAAGGGAGAAACAGAAAATTTGACCAACTGTATGTTGCGATTGAAGTTTTACCAGATTTTATAATGGATTCCTGGCCACTGTTTGTCGGTTGGCCTGCAAAATCAAATATTTTTATTTCCGAGTTGCTTTACAAACAAATAATCAAAAGCAGTTGCTTCTGTGGCCAAGGTTGGGTTAAGCTCTTTGCATTTTTGATTTAGGGTTGAATACTTGAATGGTTGGCTGTCTTTGGAAGGAAAACTGATGTCTTGTTCCTAGACAGATTGACTGGCTCTTGATCTGAGCTTCATTTTTATGCCTAAATATCTGTGGTTAAGATGTGTATCTTTACCAACCCCATTTGACTGCTTAGGTCAAGTGGATTTTTATTGTGCATTCTTTCTGAGAGCTGACATCATAGAAACGTCAATTCCCCACTTGTTTACAGTGCAATTATTATACAAAGTCCTTGTATAAAAAGAAATCAGGGTAGCTGTAATGGGCTTTAAAATTAAGGAAAGAAAAGAAATACAGACCAAAATATGCAACGTGTTTTTGAACAAGATTTGTGCTCCTTGTAATCCTAGAAGTACAATACAAAACCACAAGGAAAGAAAGAAATAATATGTTGATTTTAGTTACAATTTTGATCCTGTAATTGCAGTTTTAAACAGACAAACATTTGAACATGGATGGAGGAAGAAAACCGTTTTCCAGATAAACTTTATTTTAGCTGAATCCCAAATGACAATGTTAATCTGCAACTTGGGCAAAGACTAGCACGACCATCTTGGTAGATAGTGGGTATTAAACAGGTATCGCCTCTCCTATTTTGCTAATGGATTTGAACAAATCCTGAGTGATTTTTGTGATCTGTTTGTCTTTTGGCTGCATTTTTAAAATCCTGAGTGATTTTTCTGCCTGATGGTTAGGAGAAGGGAGAGATGAAGGCATAAGAGTCTTTTTCTGTGGAAGTGCAGAATATTCTAGGTTCCTTTCTGGGCATCTTGGAGAAAAAAGAAGAGACACAGCAATATTCTTGGGGCAAAATGGTGCAAGTCCAGTGCTAGGTATAATCTGTTGTGTTTCCCAAGGGTGGTATTACTTTCTGGAGCAATCCCTGGTGGTAAATTTTAAAGTTACTGAAAGGTTCCCAGAGAAGTTTCACTGGAATGAAAGCCAAGGCAGGTCTGCAGTGTGAAAAGCACAGCACGGAAGGAGCAAGGCAGGGGGAATCAAAGATCCAGGCCGTGGGTCTTCAGCATTCGCGATTCTCAAAGTTGGTTTGCTTGACCAGGCAAAATTCTATTTACTTGCCTGTCTGTGTTCACTTGTTGCCTGCATCTGTTGAGATAGGACTTCTGTACGCAGCTGTTGCTTCCGAACAGATGAAAATGTGTATTATTGGATTTAACCTGTGCAGAGTGAACTTTGGAAAAGCACCTTGTATTCCAAAGGTCCTTTTTTTGCTAACCATTTCTTAAAATCTCCCCTCCTCCCTCCCTCTTACTGAGGCTCGTCTCTCTTTTTTTAGCATGAAGTAGCCATAGATTGTATACTGGATGCCTGCAAAACCTTGTTTCCATTTCACATTTTGGAGTGTGCTGGCTTTTCATGACAACAAACCCAGGAGGATCCTTCCCTGAGGAAGGAGGAAACAGTGCTGGTTTTGCTGTGTAAAGCAAAAGGCCTTTGCATTCGGTGAATTATTTAAACAGAAGTCTGTTTTAATAGGACTACCATCCAACATATTCCGTTTTCTTTACGTGTTTTAAATAAACGGCCTCATATATTTAGTGCATTCTCTCTGCCTGCTTTTGTGAGAGAGAGCATCTGTCATCAATGTAGCAGAAAAGTAAATGTTAGCATATCTATCACAAGGATTAAATCATCTTATTGAGCAGAATAGTTTTGATGTCCTCCCAAATATCCATAGTGGGAGTTTTGGAAGGAAGAAGGGATGGAATTGTAGAAAGATTCTTAGTTGAATGAACCAGTTACAGGTTTGTGTTCCTATATTGTGGGTAGCAATAGTTTACCATCTATTTGTACATATTTTAAAACTTGCAGGTGCCTGCAGTCTTACTAAAATGGCAAAAAAATCATTTTTTTTAAAAAAAGAAACTGGTTCCTTCTAACATCTCTTTCACCAAGGTGTAATTTATTTGTCATGAGGGATAAATTGATCACAGCTAATCACACAGTAAAGCTTTTTAGTGTTGTTTCTAAAGATTTCATTAAGATTGAAGGCAACGTGGAAAATTTTGCAAGGCTACATTTCCTTTTTTAATTCTGTTTTAAGATAAGCAGGAAAGATACAGGAATTTTCAGTGTGTGTTTTTCAACATTAGGTCCAAGTGAGGGCCCTTTTTACTTTTTCAAACAAACTAGAACCAAAACTAAAATCAAAACGTAACTTACAGTAGATGCAACCTGGTTGGTTTAGCAGCTTTTTGGAGTGAGAGGCACAAATCTGAAGAGCATAGATCAGAACTGCTGCCCAAGTTGTGCTGCTCCCCACCCCCTCTGCTGAATTCCCTCGCCTCCCTTGTCCCAAAGATGACCTCCTCTTTCTTCTCCCACCCCCCAAAGATGGCTGACACGGACCTGTTTATGGAATGCGAAGAGGAGGAACTTGAACCCTGGCAGAAGATCAGCGATGTGATTGAGGACTCTGTGGTGGAAGATTACAACTCAGTGGACAAAACGGCTACAGGTGATCGTCCTCTTCCAAAGCCCCAGCTCTGCGTTACCTTAATGAACTTGCATTTTGGCAGACGATCGTAGTGGCCAGTTCTAGTCCCTGATGTGCAAGAGATGAATTGCTATGTGGTTTTTTATTTATTTTTATTGCTTTTTGGCTGCACCTTCGCATTTTTAGAGGGCACAGACAGAGCCCCCAAAGAGATAGGAAGCAGACCTGTGAAGCTCCCAGAGTCTGTTCCTAGTGAGAGCTGCTCACTTTTGATGGGGCCACAGACTACACTTCCTTTCTCGAACTCGGCCTTCCTTGGCCTTCCTTTCCTTTCTCCTGATGGGTTGCATTGCTTCTGCCTGGGGTCCCAAGCAGCACCCACATTAGGAGAGTCCCAACTCACGGAGGGATGGTCTTCTCCGCTTTAAATCAACTAATAGTCTTTGGTCACCTGCAGGGGTGGGGGGGGGGAATTAAAACAATCTCTACATAATTCCTTCCGCTGGCTATTAATATCCCGGTGGGTGTAACAGATTGACATATTTAATAATTCGTCTAACTCTTCTTGGCGGGCTGTTCGCATTTGCTCCTTCCCTGCCTTTTGGCAGATACCAAGAACAGCCTTGGCTCCCGTTTAATGTAGAAAAGTTCTTTCTGGAACAGGATTGCCAAAATCTGGAAAACCAGCAGAGAGCCAGCTTGTTCTCTGATCTGTTGGCTGTGTTCAAGTTAGTAGCCATCCCAGGTTTCAACCCGGGGCCTGCTTGACCAGCTGGGCCTAAAGCCCATGGCAGAATAAAGGGAACATTGCAAAATAAGTCAATGAAAGTTGCTAGTCTGTAATGCCCATCATTGGGGAGCTCCAAAAGACGTCCCCCCCCCCCCATTTTACACCTGGCAGTTTTCCAGGGGGGACGGTGAAAACCTGGTGGTGCTTGCAGGAGACCCAATAACCATTCTGAGTTTCCTCTTCGACAGTTTCAGTCAGCGTGCAGCCAGTGGCCGCCCCTGTGCCAACCGTTGCCCACGCGTCCATCGGCAGCGGCCTCCCCACCACGCCCGTTAGCAGCAGCGGCACCTCCAACAGTGACAGCACGAAGAAGACGTTGGTGACTCTCTTTGCAAACAATAGCAGTAAGGATCCTGAAGGGTCTCGGGGGCATCCAGGGGAGCTGAGAGCGTCTCCCCCCCCCCATGTTGTCATACCCATTGGTGGGACGAAAGCAAGGTCTCCGTCCTTAGAAGCGCCCCAACAATTTAAGGGGGGGGGAAACTTGGAAAAATTCACGTACTTTTCACCTCTTTTTCCTGCTCTGTCTGTGCCCTGTCACTCACCTGGGATGGGCCCCAGCCCAGAGGATTGTGGTGCAGTTCCTTAGAGAGAGAAGGAAGCTGGGCTTTACTGACGCAGCATGTTTGAATCCTTCGCCCGTGTGAACTCCAGGGTTTCAAATACAGGCGGTCCACGACTTACGACCACAATGGAGGCCAAAATTTCCATTGCTAAGTGAGTTCTGCCCCATCTCTTGCCTCAGTTGTTCAGTGAATCACTGCAGTTGATAAGCAAGTCACCCACTTGTTAAGTGAATCTGGCTTCCCCATTGACTTTGCCTGTCAGAAGGTCGCGAAAGGAGGTCACGTGACCCTAGGACACTGCAACGGTCATAAAATGAACCGGCTACCAAGCATCTGAATTTTGATCTCATGACCATGGGGATGCTGCAGTGGTCGTACGTGTGAAACAATGGTCCTAACTCCCTTTTTTCCCCTTACCATTGTAACTCTGAATGGCCACTAAATGAACTGTGTGGTAAGTCGAGGACTGCCTGTATTTAAATCAACTCCACAGCATGCCCCCTCCTCTTATAAACGAAGTAAGCAGTCTAACACACACACACACTGTGTCGCTTTCTCGGTGTGTGAGAAGAACAGGACTTAGTGTAGCACTGCTCCCCTTCCAGAGGGGCCCGAACTTCTCAAAGCCCCCCACCAGCGTGGCAGAATTAGAAGACTCCTTAGCTGTAGGAGGGCAGCCTTATCATTGGCCCCTGCAAGTAACAACCCTCTCCTCTTTTTTCCCCAGCCGGCACGCCTCTGGTTCAGCAAGGGGGGCAGCCCCTGATCCTCGCCCAGAACCCCACCTCTGGGCTAAGCACGGTGGTGACTCAGCCCGTTCTCCGGCCTGTCCAGGTCATGCAGAATGCGAACCACGTGACCAATTCTCCAGTGACCAGCCAGCCCATCTTCATCACGACTCAGGTGAGGGGGGCGTTTGGCCCCAGTCGATGGTTCCCTTTGTAGTCTGCCACTTTTTCGACCGTGACAACTGGGTGGACTTCAACTCCCAGAATTCCCCAGCCATGTCCTTCGTTTAAAAGGCTCAGAGAACAGGCCGAGCATGACTTATCGCCAGCTAACATTGCACAGACTATCCCATCGATTGTAGGAGGGGTGGGGGTGGGGGACATGGTTTCCCAGCAATTGCCCACCTACCTGACTGCCTCTCAAGACCAGAGGTGCTGGGAATAAACCGATTCTGCCTTTGGGGCAGCTTTCTACAGGTAACACTGGAATGCCTGTTGCAGTTTTGTAACTATTATCTATTCAACGTAGTCCTTTGAATAGAATAACAGAGTTTCCTGTTTCCTGCAGCCAAAGCTTCAGTCATTGGTAAACTTTGACTGATAAACGGCTATCAATGTTTATTTTTTTAAAGAAACCTGAAAACCCAGCCTGATACTTTTTATTTATATTTAAGTTTCAAAAAGGTACAAGCTAGCTGTTTCCGTCCTGTTATGACCCAGAGGCAGCACACAATTAGTAGGATGATTTTTTCGAGAGTTTAATTAGGCAGAACGATCTAAAGTAAACAGCCTGGGCAGTTTTCACCTTCTGTCCATATCATTCAGGCGTGTCTTTGCATCCAGAAGACGGGCTACGGTGAAATGAAGCAATGAGCCTTAGAAATCTTGATCCCCTTTAAGAAATGGGATCACCTTTTGGTACGGAATGGTTGCCTCTGGCGAGATCAGAACGTGCCAGGCAGGCAGGCCTTGTTCTCACCTGGGCTTGAACTCCTAAATCGGCTTCTTTTCCTTGTCCGAGAAAGGGTTTCCCCGTGCGGAACGTCCGGCCTGTGCAAAACACGATGAACCAGGTTGGGATCGTGCTGAATGTGCAGCAGGGCCAGACCGTACGGCCGATTACGCTCGTCCCAGGTAAGGCAGGGGAGGAAAGCCAGCCAGAATTATTGGGAGGGGAGCCAGGAGGGCAGGGGGATGAGCAGAGCCCCCGCAAAAATGATCCCCTTTCGGGCACAAAGTCTAGGTCAGGAGGGAGCGGCCATGCAAATGACCCACCCACTTTGGGTAGTGAGACAGGCAGCCTATAAATTTGAAAACATAAATAACAGTAGCCTCCCCTCAGTTCCAGCTTTGCCGGGTTTAAAACACAACGCTCTGCCTTTTGCAAGTTCTCCAGAATTTCGGCAACCGCCCAGGCCTTTTCTCCCCTCTCTTCCCTCCCTTCAGCCCCAGGCACGCAGTTCGTGAAGCCCACTGTCGGCGTCCCTCAGGTTTTCTCTCAAATGGCCCAGGTGAGACCTGCTCCAACCATGCCGGTCCGACCGGCCTCCAACACATTCACAACGGTCATTCCGGCCACCCTGACCATCCGGAACACGGTCCCACAGTCCCAAGCGCAACCGCAAAGTAAGTTCTCCTTCGGCATCTCCTCCTCCTCCTCCTCTTCTTCCTCCACCACCCCGTCCCTCACCCTGGGAAAGTTCATTGTGCAGCAGCCAGCCCAGCCCACCCATAATCCACTTCCGCCCTTTGACTCCTCCCTCTTCCTCTTCCGTAAGGAAACGATCGGCTTCTCTCCTCCTTTTCCCCTCAGTGAGCATTGCGAGTTTTGTCGCAGTGAAGAAACCCGGCATGGCGGGCGAGAACAGCAACGAGGTGGCCAAGTTGGTGAATACCCTGAACACCGTCCCTTCGCTTGCTCAGAGCTCGGGCCCCCTGGTGGTGCCCAACAACAGCCAGGCCCATGGTTCCCAGAGGACGGGCCTCTCGGAGTCCTCCTCCCAGAAAGGTGCGTCTCCTAACTTCCTAAGGAATTGGGGAAGGGGTGTGGTGCCCACCCCTTCCTTCCTTCTCCCCAGGGGAAAGAAATGACTTTCTTTTGAGCCTGGAAGAGTTTCTGCCTTCCGGCTGTGTCTCTTTTCCCTCCCCTGATTCCCTTTTCTGTTGCCGTCAACAGTCAGCTCCTCGCCGATCCCCGCCTTCGACCTGCAAGACAGCGGGCGGAAATCCTGTCCTCGCTGCAATGCCCAGTTCAGGGTCACTGAAGCTTTAAGAGGCCATATGTGTGTAAGTAATCGCTCCTGGCCCCAGAAGGTCAGCCGTGAGACAGTAGCTGACGGGAGAACCACAGATGTAGTTGTGTGCGCTCCAAGCTTACAATTTCTGGAGTACAACCATCCAGAAAGGCATCCGAAACACAACTTGGGGGGGGGGGGGGGGGGCGAGGAGATGGGGAGAAATCTTGGTAGAGCACAGCAGATTCATGGATTTTGCTTGCCTCAGTGCTGGAAAAAGAGAGTCCCTCAATTCACAGCTAAGTGAAACCTCGGACACTGACCCTGCCTATATCTTAGACCAGGGGTGGGCAGCCATGGCCCCATTATGACCCCTGGACTCCAACTCCCAAAATTCCTGGACAGGCCATGTTGGCTCAGGAATTCTGGTGTGCCACGGGGGACAAGCGTGCTAATATTTCTCAGAAGAAGGTTTGCAAGCAAGGGGCAGAGATAAATACCTATTGGATTGGGAGATTTTTATCCCTGCACCAAGAGAGACAAGACCTGTTTGCACAGCAGCCAGGATGAAGCCAGGCTGCCACAGGGTGGGAAGCAAAAGGCCAGACCCAGAGAAAAGAGGGGAAGCTCTCATTCGGACGACCTGCCTTTCCAAAGTGGCTAGAGCATATACAAGAATTCTTACTGTCCTCGTCTTTTTCCTCCCCGCAGTACTGCTGCCCCGAAATGGTGGAATTCCTGAAGAAAGGGAAACCCCTGGAGTCCGAACCAAATATCCAAGCCCCCAAGCCCCCTTCCCCGGATAAAACCGCCGCCGTGGCTTCGCCCCCCTCCTCCACCCCCATCCCCGCCCTGTCGCCGCCAGCCAAGCTCTCCGAGCCGAGCGACGGCACCAGTGAGGGGGTGCAGAGCAAGCTGATCATGTTGGTTGATGACTTCTACTACGGCAGGGACGGGGGCAAAGTGAGCCAGCTGCTTAACTTCCCCAAGGTGCCAACCTCCTTCCGATGCCCGCACTGTACCAAGAGGCTCAAGAATAACATACGGTAAGAATAACGGGGGTCCCGGATTGGAGGGGGGGAAACGAGAGAAAACTGCCCCCTCTCTTGACCTTTTGAGAAGCACCATCTCCCCTAGAATTAAGATTGACTCTATTTTTAAAAGCTGGGGAAGTTAGTCAGATCAGGGGTGCCTCTACATTATGGGTTAATAAAAAGAAACCGCTCCAGTTTCCCGCTTAAGATATTATAAAATATTTAACGTTTTCAATGTTTTAATTCTTCGTCCTTTTGCTTTCATGACCGAAGCTGCCCAGTGAGAGGGGCAGCGTATAAATTTTATAAATGAAAAACAAAGAAGCCACTTCTGCATATACGCCCAGATGAACATTCACAGGGTTTGAACCGTTAACCGAGGAAGGATCCCATTTTATCTCTATACAAACATCCAAATTCATTATTGCCTAGCTTTTCCTTTTGGGGGTTGGGGGTGGGGGCGGGCTGTGTGCTTTCAACAACGGGCGCCTGTGTTTTGGGGGAGCTCTTGAAACCCCGCCTTGCTGTCGCATCCAGAGGCTGCCCCCCACCCATCGCCAGCCAGACAAGCCCAACCATCTCCTTGCCTGCAGGTTCATGAACCACATGAAGCACCACGTCGAACTGGACCAGCAGAATGGAGAGGTGGACGTCCACACCATCTGTCAGCACTGCTACCGACAGTTCACCACGCCGTTCCAGCTCCAGTGTCACTTGGAGAACGTCCACAGTCCGTACGAATCCACCAGTAAGTTGGCACCCCCAAAAGGGGCCTCGGAAGAGGGAAGCAGGGGATCCCCTTTTGAAAAAGAGAGAGAGATTTCGCCTCTTGACGCTTTTCCTGTATGATCCCAAAGGGGGCTGCATGAATTAGAGAGAAAAGCTAAGCCGGAGAGATTAAAGGGCTCCACTGAGGCAGGTTTCACACCATGGAGAGCCTCGCCAGCCTCGATTTTGGCCACGCCTGAATGGACGCAGTTTTGACCCGTTCCCTCTTGTTTACAGCCAAGTGCAAGATCTGCGAATGGGCTTTTGAGAGCGAGCCCATGTTCCTGCAGCACATGAAGGACACCCACAAGCCCGGGGAGATGCCCTACGTCTGCCAGGTATGGCCAATGCTTCCGTGTGTCTGCGTGTGTGTGCAGTAGACGGAGCTTTGCTCTGCTCCAGCTTTGGCACTTCTCCTGATTCTGGAGAAATCTTAACCAGAACAAACTTAAAAGGAAAACAAAGCTTGGGAGGAGGATCCCAAAAACCTCCTTGCCTGACCGGCCCTAGAAAGACAGGTGGCTCCCCTCTGGGAAAGGCACCTTCTGACCCCTTTTAACAAGAATGGTTCCCCCCACCCCCAGGTTTGCCAGTACCGTTCGTCGCTCTACTCTGAAGTGGACGCCCATTTCCGGATGGTGCATGAGGACACGCGTCACCTCCTCTGTCCATATTGCCTCAAGGTCTTCAAAAACGGCACGGCCTTCCAGCAGCATTTCATGAGGCACCAGGTGAGCCCCCCCCCCCCTCCATCAACGCCGGGACCTTCTTTCTTGGGTGGGGGGGGGGAAGAGAAGGGCCCATCCTTCTTCAGAAAAATCAGCGCTGGGTCTCCCCCTCCTCCCTCGCAGAAAAAGAGCGTCTACCACTGCAACAAATGCCGCCTGCAGTTCCTCTTTGCCAAGGACAAGATCGAACATAAGCTACAGCACCACAAGACGTTCCGTAAACCCAAGCAGCTGGAAGGGCTGAAGCCGGGCACCAAGGTACAGAGCAGCCCAGGGGGTGGGCTGGTGGGAGAAGCCCGCAGGCGGGCTTGTTTGCACAGGGGCCAGGATGCTTTCCTGCCCCTCCTGCTTCGGCAGTCTTGAGGAAGAGAGTGGCCCCGGCGAGGGTTCTGCCCTTCCAGACTGGGACACAGTAAGAAGGGGGAGAGGATTGCATGCAGAAAACTAGCAAGGTGGGGCAGACGGGAGGCTGCCCTCACCCCCATTTCCCTTCCTGCCTTTCTTTTCTTGCTGGGAGCAAGGCCAGAGTTCTGATCAGGGGCACTCGTGGGAGTCATTTTCACTCCTGAATGAAGGCAAATATTCATGTCCCGGGAGAATGTTGCAGGATCCACTCTGGGTCGGTCACCGGAAGGGACCAGGGGCATAGCATGTGATTTATTCTTACTATCTCCCTTTGGCCGCAGGTGACCATCAGGGCCTCCCGAGGTCAGCCGCGGACGTTGCCCCTCTGCGCGAACGACATGCCGCCGGGCCTCCTCCAGGACACGGCCTTGCTCTCGGCGTCTCCGGATCCCCAGCCGAACTTCTCGTACCCGCCCTTCCAGAGGAGCATCCAGAAGAAGGCTGTCCGGAAAATGTCAGAGCTTCTTACCAAGTTTCAAACTCACCTTAAGAGAGTTGCCGGCCACTGGTTGCTACTCCCTCTGGGCTGATCAGAAAGCTTTCCCCGGGGGGTGGCGTGGAGGCTCAGCCAGAGAATGGGGCAGGTCCAGCACAGGCCGTCCTCGACTTATAACACTTCATTTAGGGACCGTACAAAGTTACAACAGTGCTGAAAAAAGGGACTTTTTCACGCCTGTGACCATTGCAGCATGACCATGGTCAAGTGATGTATATTCAGACTCACAATGGTTGTCAAGCATCCCGGGGTCACATGATCCCCTTTTGTGACCTCGCCAGACTTGCTTAACAACCATCTTACTAATTTAACAACTGTAGTGGTTCGCCTAACGAATGTGACAAGAAAAGTCGTAAAATGGGGCAAAACTCACTTGACCAGTGTCTTCCTTAGCAACATAAATTTTGGGATCAATTGTGGTCGTAAGTCGAGGAGGACTACCTGTACACTGCCTGCACCTTTGGGCAGAGCTGAGAGGAAGCTCCCTGAATACCGGCTGCCATGCCGTTCCCTTGTTGGAGGTCCTTCCGTGTCCCTTGGCCGTGTTTTCAGTTTAAGGTTTTGCTCTGGAAACACACGGAAGACTTCCCTCTCTGCGCCGGGTAATATTTCATGCCCCACTTGGCTGTCGCTTTGTTGGGACGGACACACACACACACACACACACACACAGAGGCAGGCTCTAATTTGGCTCTCCCTCCCTTCCTCTCGGCAGGAGCGTCCTTGGCCGGCAGACCTGCCTAGAATGCAGCTTCGAAATCCCGGACTTCCCCAACCACTTCCCCACCTACGTCCACTGCTCGCTCTGCCGTTACAGCACGTGCTGCTCCCGTGCGTACGCCAACCACATGATCAAGTGAGTGCCACCGGGCGAGGCTGCCCGTCCACAGGGGCAGAGGGGCTCTGGGGTTGGAACGCAGCAGAGTCGTTACTTGGGTGATAGTCCGGGGGGTGGGGGGAGGGGGAGATTCTTACGGGCTGCAGCCTGTTCAAAACCAGGCTATGGGAGAGATGGGCGTGCGTGTGTGTGCGTGAAGCTCCATTCACATGAGTGGAGGATGCATGCACCCATCCCTTGCACAAATGCAGCGGTGTGCACATGCATGCACCTGCAACCCCTGTGCCAGGCCGGGCTGCCAATCTGTAGAGGTTGGGGTCCTCTCTCCTGGCCTACCAAATTCTGTTTTTTTCCTGCCCCGCTAGTATCCCAAAGAGTTACTAAGAGCAGAAGGAAAAAGGCTCTTTGCGCTTGGGAGCCCATCGATGTGGCTTCTTCTCCCTTTGCTGTAAGGGGAGAATTGGGGGGGAGGTGGGGCTTCTCTTGATGTAACTCAGTGGTTGAAGCGGTGTGGTTGTGTAACGACTGGTGCATCCCTCTCTTTCCTTGCTCCGTCTCCCAGCAACCACGTTCCTCGCAAAAGTCCGAAATACTTGGCCTTGTTCAAAAACTACACCACTTGGTAAGGCTCTGTCCCTTCGGCCCTCCCCCCCCCCATCCTTTTGCTAGCCAGGTTTTCTCCCCTGGATCCCATAGGCCTGGGGAGGGGAACGGGACAGCCGTGAGGGTCCCAACTGCCTTTCCCAGGGTGGCAACCCCATTCTGGTATTTGGGAGGGGGTGGGGAAGGTGAGGAATTCTAGGCCGCAAATCTGACGCCAGCCCCTTTTGGGTTCTCTTGCCAGTGGGGTTCGGTTGGCCTGCTCCGCTTGCCTCTTTGCCACGTCGGAGGGCGACGCCATGGCCAAACACCTGGTCTTCAACCCATCCCACGAATTCAGCAACGTCATTCTACGAGGTAAGAAGGGGCCCAATCTGCTTTTCTTCTGCTCTGGGGGCTTTTCTTGCTTCAGCCAGTAGAAAGAGAGAGGGAGCCAGATGATACAGGTTGTCCTTAACTTACGACCGTTCAAAGTTAAAATGGGGCTGAAAAAACAACGGCGGCCTTTCAAGCAGCAGAATCAACTGGGAAACCAGATTCGCTTAATTGACCGTGTGATTCCAGTAAGAACTGGAACAAAAAAAGTTGATAAAATTGGGCATTAATCACTTAACAATTGTATCAATTAGCAACAAATGTTCAGGTTCCCCTTGCGGCCGTAAATTCAGGACTACCTATAATGAGGCTCACGGAAGCAAGCTGGAATGGGGAAGCTGCTCCCCCTCCCATTGACACCCTGTTGTCCAGCTTCTCCAATCGAAGAAAGGACAGTCGGGCTGGAGGAAAGAACTTTGGCTCAGCCCTTTTTCTTTTGAGGGGGGAGAGGGAGCTTTTGCTGACCCCCCCTCAGCCTGTTTATGAGGGCGAATGCGATCCTTGCTGGAAGCTGAACCTCTCCTTTCTGCTTCCCACAGGTCCTGCTTGGAGTTCCCATACAAGGTAAACCGTTGTGCCTTTTCTACTTGGGTAGGTTGTGTCCTCCCTTTCCTCTGGGCGATGCCTCACCTTCTCCCTCTCTTCCTTCAGGCCTGCCCAGCCGCTCGAAGGAGGCACGCAACCCTCCGTCTCCACCGCCTCACCCAGCAAAACCACCACTGTGAACACGCCGCCTCCTCTACCAGAGGAGGAGGAGGAAGAGGAGGAGGAGGAGAAGGCCCAGGAAGCGCCGCCGGTGGTGCCCGAGCCGATGCCTGAGGCCAGCCGCTCTCCTGCCGTGGTCCAGGAGAACGAGGGCTCCACCGTCTCGAACGTCGACAGCCGCGAAGAGGAACCCGAGCCCAAGGAGGCTCCCGAGCCCGTCAGCAGGAAGGAGCAGCTCTCCGTGAAGAAGCTCCGCGTCGTCCTCTTTGCCTTGTGCTGCAACACCGAGCAGGCGGCGGAACATTTTAAGAATCCGCCCCGGCGGATCCGTCGCTGGCTGAGGCGCTTCCAGGCTTTCCAGGAGGAGAACGTGGCTTCTCTGTCGGAGGGCAAGTACCTGAGCTTGGAAGCGGAGGAGAAGCTGGCCGAGTGGGTCCTCACGCAGCGCGAGCAGCAGCTGCCGGTCAACGAGGAGACTCTCTTCCAGAAGGCCACCAAGATCGGCCGGTCTCTGGAGGGGGGCTTCAAGATCTCCTACGAGTGGGCCGTCCGGTTCATGCTGCGGCACCACCTCAGCACGCACAGCCGCCGGGCGGTGGCTCACCCACTCCCCAAGGACGTGGGGGAGAACGCCAGCTGCTTCATCGAGTTCGTGCAGGGCCAGATCCACACCCAGGACCTGCCCCTCTCCATGATCGCGGCCATCGACGAGATCTCCCTCTTCCTGGACGCGGAGGTCCTCTGCAGTGATGACCGGAAGGAGAACGCCTTGCAGACGGTGGGCACCGGGGAGCCCTGGTGCGACGTGGTCTTGGCCATCTTGGCCGACGGGAGCATCCTGCCCACCGTGGTCTTCTACCGAGGACGCCTGGAGCAGCCCGCCAACGTGCCGGAGACGATCCTGCTGGAGGCGAAGGAGAACGGCTACAGCGACGACGAGATCGTGGACGTCTGGTCGTCCAAAGTCTGGCAGAAACACATCGAGCACCAAAACAGCAAAAGCATGCTAGTCCTGGACTGCCATCGGACGCACCTTTCCGAAAAGGTCCTCTCCATGCTGAGCTCGTCCAGCACCTTGCCGGCGGTGGTGCCGTCCGGCTGCAGCTCCAAAATCCAACCCTTGGACGTTTGCATCAAAAGAACGGTGAAAAACTTTGTGCACAAAAAGTGGAAAGAGCAGGCCAAGGAGATGGCAGACTCCTCCTGCGACTCGGACATCCTCCTGCAGCTCGTCCTGTGTTGGCTGGCCGAGGCCCTGGAGGTCATCAGCGACTGCCCCGAACTGGTACAGCAGTCGTTCCTGGTGGCCAGCGTCCTGCCCGGCCCGGACGGCACGGCCAACACGCCCACCCGCAACGCTGACATGCAGGAGGAGCTGATCGCTTCGCTGGAGGAGCAGCTGAAACTCCACAACGAACTGCAGGATGAGGAGGGCGACCTGAACAACGAGGGGGGGAATCCGTCGGAGGAATCCGCTAACCCCGAGATCCTGCACCAGCTCTTTGAGGGGGAGAGTGAGACCGAATCCTTTTACGGCTTCGAGGACGCAGATCTGGAGCTGATGGAAGTGTGAACGCCGAAGGAGAAGTGGGGGGGGGGGGGGGGGGGGAGATTAATTCCTTCTCTTTTTTAAAAAATTCATTGTTGGAAGAGACCATTTTTCCCCTACTCCCCTGTGGATTTGTGGCTACAGGAGACGCGTAGGCGAAATACACACAAACTCAACGATAGCCATGTATGCTGTTCGATTCCTTCAAAAAGAAAAAAAAAACCCACGTGTTTCCCCCCCCCCCCCCCCTTTTCAAATCACTGTTGTGGCATTTCCTGAAGATATATATTGTGGGTGGATTTATTATTATTTGGTTTTCGTTTTGCATTTCCTTTACCTCACTGTATTATAGTTTCTGGGTTTTTATTTTGTTGAGTTTCTTTTATATATATATATACTGTGCAAAACAAGTTTTTCATTATACCACATTATCAATGTGACTTTTATTTTTATTTTATTTTTTTGGAAGGCAAGGAAAAGAGATCCGTAGCCAATGGAAGATTTCTCAATCTCGCTCTTTCTGTTGGCCATAGCCACTTACCTTTTTTTTTTTTTTTTTTTCCTATAACACTTGGACCTGGAAACAGAAATTCTGGGGTAAATTTTTTTCTTAAGCTGCGAATAATTTACTTTGAACCTTTGAAAAACGTTCTAGAGCTGCCCACAAAAATAATTGGGAAGATTGCTTTATGGGAAGGAGACGAGAACAGCAATTAAATGCAGGCATTATTGTTTAGGAAGAGGCAAAACCCTCCCTTCATGTTTTTTGTACGAAACTTGGACGTTAAAAGTAAAGCAAAAATTCACTTGTAGGAAAAATAAAACACACCCAGATTTGATAGCAGTCGATGCAAAACCTTTTCAAAGTTCCCGGTGGTGAAACGTTTACCTGAGTTGCTACCAAGAGAGCGCGGTGGGGGACAGTTCATACCCCACTGCGACCCCCTTTCTCCGGCGGCCGATCGCAAACGGATCCTCTTGAACGGACCCCCCGACACGACATCGCCTTTTAAAAACTCTGCAAGCTACTGACGCCTTTCGCCGAGACACTACGTCCCCCGACCCACGTTCTGCAACTGAACCCCCAACTCTTGACGTGCACAAAAACGAGGGAAATTTCCTGTTTTATTTTACACTGCCAGCATAAAAAAACAAAACAAAAACCAGAGACATTTAAAAAAAAAAGAGAGATGTTTTTTCTACTGTTTGCATGTTTGAGAGTTTTTTAAATTGTAACGTATTATGGTCTAAATGACGAAGAAAACATTTTGACATAGAAAAAACAACCCGCCGTCTCATCCTGTACATCTTTTCTGTTTTTCCTTTGAGGTTGGGTGGGGGCGGAATTAAAATCTTCCCTCATCTTTCCCCTTCCCTTCCCCAACTCCCCGAGGCCAAACTCAAGGGAAGCAGGAAATAGGGTGGTTTGACCTGTAAATGGTTCATCTTTAAAATGTACATATGTGGAACATTTAATAAAACCAGGGAAATGGATTTATAAACACGTGTTTTCATTCCAGAGAAAAATCTTCCAGAAAGGGGGGAAAAAACGGTTTGAAATGCAGCTGGACTCACAAATCGGACTTAGTTCGGTTTTGAGAATTCATCCTGGTTTCATTTATTGAACAAAAGGTTGGTTTAAGACCAAGGATCCCAGTCTCTAAAAACACCGGTGGGCTCTCAAGACCCTCGCGCCCGCCTCTCGGAAGTCCCGCAAGGTAATGCTAGTTTCTTGTTGCCTCTTGTGGTTGTTAACTAAGTTTAGCTCCCTCTTGTGATTGTGAATTCATCCATCTGCAGGTGCGGTGGACATCTTTCTTAAGAGCACCTGAGGCAGCAGAGAAACTCCCCTCCTGCTCTGGAGCTGTGAAACCCAGGCAGATGGCCAGCAGGAAAGCCCCTGATCCACCTGCTTGATAAGTACTCTGGGTATTATAACCCCCCTCCTCTTCAGATGAGGAAGACACTCCCCATTCTATAAGATTTGAAAATACTGCCCTCTAGTGGTTCAGCAAGGTCTCTGGATAGATAACTCTTCCAAGTTGTCTTTCCCTCTAGTGGTTTAGCATGGTCACTGCAGCTCCTATAGATTCTGCTATTTGATAAAACAAGCACGGGTGCTAGTTAGCTTGGCAGGAGAGGACATGTCTGAATAGCCCCCAGATCCTTCCATGCAGAAGCAGAGATCACAAACTACCTACACTAGAATCCACAGCGTACCTGGTGTTGCTGGGTAGAAAATCTTTCTAAAGATAACACCTCTAAAAAGTAGAAAATGCCTTTGTTTTAGCCTCTAGGCTGGTTTGGAACTCTAGTGGTGGGGGATTATGGGAGCGGAAGCCCAGCTGTTCTGGAAGGTCGAAGGATGATAGGATCAAAGAAACGGGGAACCCCTAAAAATATATTTTTAAAAAAAACCCTCTTCAAACTGAAAATTTCTGACACAGAAGAGTTGTTGTACAAGAGTCAAACATCTTTATTAAAGAGTGGCTCCTCCAGGAGCCTCAAACAGTATAACAAAGGATTTGGGGTTCTGTCTTCCAACAAATAGAAAAACTCCCGTTTTCTGTTTCATTCGAAACCGCTGCAAGGGGGGAAGAGAGAGAAAATAAATAAAAGCCCAGCCAAATTAACAGGCAAACATCACAGCAGTCTTGAAAATAAATCGTTCCTATGAATAAATGCAGGTTAGGGAGGAAGGGAAAGTGCCCACCACCCAAGTTGTGAGAACAAGACCAGGAAGGCCTCTGGATGGCCACCTCACCTGACGAGGTGAGCGATCTCCCAGTTGGTCTCCAAGGACAGGGGTCCTTCCACCTCCACGCCCTTCTCGGTGACAGTGGTGATCTCGTACTGAGGAGGGAGGGCAGAGGGTTAGGGTCCTCCCTTGGCCTCTTCTTGACATGTCCACCTTCAAAGGTAGACATGTCTACCTTTGAAGGGGGGGGGACACCCATATGCCCCTCTCTTACCCGGTTGAAGGAGCGGGCGTCCCGATAGTAGAGGATCCTCATACACCGTTCAATGAGAGCTCTGGCCGCCTGCTGGGAGAGGCTGGGGGTCTTCTCCAGCGCCTCCCTCATTAATGGCTGCGACAGGGTGAAAGAAATAGTGTTCAATTACACAGCCACACCCTACCAGATTCAAACTGGGCCCCGTCACTTGAACTCATCTCTGGCTTGACGAGTTCACGGCACACAACGCTTGAAAAACAAGGCCAGCTGAAATCGGCAAGACGGAGCACTGATCCCGAGATGAGCCATGATGGCTCAGCACGAACCGGGGAGCCCAATTCGTAACCCGGGATCCCTACCTCACTGGATCCAAAAACATGCCAGTGAATTTACTTTCGGCCCACCTGTGCCACGTAAGACCCATATCCAGTCGCCAACGAAGAAGCTTCGTACGCCACTCCCAGCATGTCGACGTAGCCTAAGAAGCTGAGAGGGGAAGAGATTGAGGGGGCTGCAGCGGCCGAAGCCCCTCCGCCATCAACATCCCCCATCGTTGGGGAGGATGAGACAAAAACTGTATTATAGGCAGTTTGTTTAGGAGTTAAAATTTATATGTTGCTCATCTCACTATCGGACGACAGTTGGTGAACGCAACCTTGCTACTGGTAGTAGCCCTCAAGTTATGACTGCAACTGAGCCCAAAATTGTTGCTCATGGGGGAAACAGGATGGACCACTCTCAAGCTTTTCCCTCCCTGCGTTCCTGGCCTTACCCTTCCCCGTGGGAATAGCCGCCAATGACCACTGTGTTCCAGAGGGGATTCATCTTGGACCGGTGGTTGTACATGACCCGCGTCAGCCAGGAGTGAATGGCCTTCGGGCTGTAACTGTGCCCGTCGCCCAGAAGGTCCTCGTCAATCCTGCGAGACAACAGAGGCCCAGCTGAGACGCTGCTCTCTTAAAGCCACCAACTGACACCCCACCCCAGCCGCTCTCACCGTCCAGGCTCCCTTGCGAAGGCCAGGGGTCCGAGCATCGCCCAAGGGGGAGAAGGAAGCCCCATGGAAAGGGTCAACGGGCCTCCCAACTTTTCAGCCCCAAGAAGGGCCCAGCTTAAAGACCCAAGTATTTTTATTTACAGGATTGATGTAGGAAGCATGCATCATAATGTTGATTTCTAGAAGTTCTCCAGAAGTTTAAACCTTCACACCGATTTAAAATCGGAAAGGCTCATCAGGGCCCCCTTAACAGCAAATCAAAGCTGGTTTGTGTTGCTTCTTTTAGGTCGGGGTCTCCAAAGTTGGCCACTTTTAAGACTTGTGGAACTCAACTCCCAGAATTCTGGGAGTTGAAGTCCACAAGTCTTAAAGGGGCCAAAGTTGGGAGACCCTGTTTTAGTTCCTCCTCCTTTCATGGTTTTCAAGGCCAATTCAGGGGGTGACGGAACCAGCCGGGATCCCCGAACACCCGCTGTGGGTCGCCCGGCCACTTACACCATCTGCTCCAGGACTTGCTTGAGGTACTGGAAGTCGGCGTAGTCCCCCGAGGCGCCCAGGACGGTGCTGTCGTTGACCTTCATGATCCGGGAGAGGTTGCGGAATCGGGCCAGCGAGCCGTAGGAGCCCAGCGTGTCGGCGGCGATCATCACCCCTCCCTCAAACTTCAGGCCCAGGACGGAGGTGCCCGTCACCATGGGGCTCCTGGAAGACGGGGAGATAGGTAAGTGGATAGGTAAGTAGGTGGATGGGCGGATGGGTAGGTAGAGAGATGATAGGTAGAAAGAAGGATAGAGATATAGATGGATGGATGGATGGGGATAGATAGATACCAGAGATAAATGGATGGATGGAGATAGATAGATGATAGAGGGGTGGGATAGATAAGATAGAGACAGACAGACAGACTATAAAGGTGGGATAGATAGACGGATGGACGGACAGAGATAAGATGGCTGGATGGATGGATGAATAGATAGAGTAGAAAGGAAGGAAGGAGTGTTGTCAATTCCTACAAGGGGCTCTGGAGATCTGGATGACCCTTCCCTGCATTGCGGGAGGATCCTGCTCCTCCCCCCCAATATTGCTGATCCAGAAGACGTGGGATCCCCCCCCCCCAACCCTCCAGTCCCATTCACGGGGCTGCTCCTTTGCAATAATGCCTGCGGTCGAGCTTCCCTAGCTAGGGGCAGTCTACCTTTAGGACTCAGGCCCTAGGATATGTGTGTGTGGGGGGGGCTCTTTGATTAAAAGCTGGAGGGGGGGCAGTTACAGATCCAAGAAGGGAAAGTCCTCCTTCCACCCCCCATCCCAAAACCTGAGCCACCAGATGAGCGTTGAGACTACAACTCCCATCCCATCTATGGAGGAAACTATCTAGTCCAGCACAGAGGCAGACCCTCATTTGCACCCCTCCCCCATCATGACGTCACACACCGTGGGAAGGGGCTCCCCCCCCCCCCCCCCCCCCCCCCCCCCGCCCCCCCCGGGGCGGGGGGGCGGCCCCCCCCCCCCCCCCCCCCCCAGCCTTACAGAGTCCTCTTGGAGGCCTCCTCGCTTTGGGCCCGGGAGTCCTGGGTCGGGCTGCCCAGGGGGAAGAGCCTCCCCGGGGCGGGACCCCCGGCCCAGAGCAGCGAAGGCAGCGGCAGCGTCGCGGGCGCCTCCATCTTTCCTTTCCCCGAACGGCCGTAGCTTAGTCACGGAGCAGGAAGAGGCGGCTCAGTCACGGAGCATGCGCGGCAGCAAGCGAAGCGCCTTTCGATTGTCCGCGGCGGCGCCCCGTAGGCCGGGAAATGAGGCGCCATGTCAGGTGTGGCGGATACAAAGACAAAAGCGCCTCACATTTTATTTTGGGGGGGGGGGGGGGTTTTTTTTTGGGGAAGGGGAGAAACGGGGGGGCCCGGGGAACTCCCGGGCATGCGCAGTACGTCCGGTTGGCGGGGGGGGGGGCGGGAAGGAGGAAGTTATCCGGGAGGAGGGCGCCATCTTGAACGTGGCGCCGCCGACGCTGGGAGAAGCACTTCCGGGTCAGGCGTGCGCTGGGGGTGGGGGTGGTGCTGGCGGAGAACTTCACGCTGCCCGCTTCCAGGAAGGCGGGTGGTTTTTGCAAATTGGTTTGTTGCAACAATGAAGTGTGTGCAGCAATGAAGTGTGCTGATGCATCCCTTGCATTTGCATGCAGGGGCCTTGCAAGTGAGCAACAGCAACAATGGGGGGGGGCAAGGAGCACGTGTGGAAGCCCCCCCCCCGCCTCCTTTAGCTTTAGGCGCTGCAAACCATCCTGGAAATAGCACAGCAATAAAGTCCGTCTTCTCTTATCTGCTTTGGAGAAGAGAGAGAGCAGCTGGGAAAGGCCAGGCTTCAGGCCTGGGATTGATACATTTATTATTATCATTTATTTGCAAAGATACAAAAACTCCCTTTGGGGCTTCAGATACAAGGACATTGTGAAACGAGGCTCTCCTGCCAGAGGGGAATACGCTGCTAACAGAGTTGGAAGGGACCTTGGAGGTCATCTAGTCCAAACCACCCCCACCCCACCACCCCCATCCAAGCATGAGACCCTTACAGAATGACAGAAACACAATTGGAAGGGACCCTGGGGGTCATCGAGTCAAAGCCCCTGCTCAAGCAGGAGACCCTATGCCATTTCTGACAGATGGCAGTCCAGGAGAAGAGAAGAGAAGAGAAGAGAAGAGAAGAGAAGAGAAGAGAAGAGAA
>WNWU01000084.1:1103093-1125669 GCA_012654045.1 Ptyas mucosa
AAGAGAAGAGAAGAGAAGAGAAGAGAAGAGAAGAGAAGAGAAGAGAATGTAGAATAGAATAGAACAGAATAGAACAGAACAGAACAGAATATTCTTTATTGGCCAAGTGTTATTGGACACACAAGGAATTTGTCTTGGTGCATATGCTCTCGGTGTACATAAAAAGACTAGATACATTCGTCAAGAATCATAAGGTACAACACTTAATGATAGTCGTAGGGTACAAAGCTTCTCGAAAGCTTCCAGGGATGAAGCTCCCACAACTTCCGAAGGCAACTTCTGTTCCATGGGTTGATGGTTCTCACTGTCAGAAAATTCCTCCTTATTTCTAGGTTGAATCTCCCCTTGATGAGTTTCCATCCATTTATTCCTTGGCAGGAACATTGAGTTGCTGGTGGTCAGTTCGTGGGAGAAGGGCGAGAGGAATAAATACAATAACGAAATAGTTTTAAAACCTATTTGGGTCATGGGCAACTGTTTGGTGGGACCTAACCCTCTCGGAATGCTGCAGACGTAACATTTTTATCAACTGGAAACAGAATATAGTGAATGACGCAAGAGTTGTGGCTTTCTCCATCTTTTCAAGATCACGACAAGTGTGAGAATAACAGCATCCAACTATTGGCGAATAAGCCCCAGATTGTGTGGGCAGAGGGAGATGGGAAAGTGGCACCACTTTTGCTGACCCGCTCAGTCATTATTATTATTTTTTTTGTTGCTTTTCTGCTTTGCCTGGGAAGAAGAAAATCCTTTGCAACATTGCCAACCTCATTCCAGATGCTTCCACTTCAGAGCAGCAGCCGGAAACCAAAATATGACCTTGGCTCGCTTGTTGCTTGTTCGCATTCCTGCTCCCTCTCCAGGCTGCTGAGCTCCTACATCTTTCATTGAAAAACTAGCCCTTCGGCCCTCTGAAGTCCAGTCTTTGCGCGTGGTTTTTTTCCACTGCTTTTCACCAGTAGAAAAGAAAGTGACAGCCTGCTGATCTGATTCGACCTAACAAGCTCTAGATCGCCCAGCACAGAATATAATTGGGGTGACCCATGTGGGAGAGTGACGTGCCACCCTGAATCCCTTGGGGGGGAAGAAGGGGAGCAGGATTTTATTCGGGCTGCTCTCGAACGGCTGTTCCGAGATGCTGTTCCACCCGAGAAGACATTTTTGGGTGGCCATTGCAGCAGTTCCTAAGAGTTGCTTTAAAAGCTCTGTGTACAAAGGGGTTTAAAACAAAACAAAATAAAGGGTTAGAGACAATGACAAAATCGCATTTTGCAAGCATGCAGTAAATAAACACCTTTGCAACATGCAGAAAGCATGCATTTGCAAAAATGCAGCAAAATAAATATTGGCAAAAAGATTGCAACAGAAACCCTGTGCGTGAAACTTAAGTTGCCCCCCGCTCCTCCCCGATTTGTAATCGGGACGTACTGAGCCAGCTATTTGGGGGGGGGGAGAGCTAACCTTCTCCAATTGCTTTCTGTCCTCTGCAGAAGTTGAAAACTTCAATGCCAGCCTTTGTCCTGGGTGGATAAGAGATCGGAAAGAAACTGGAGTTTCCTCTTAGAACTGGCATTGTTCTGCAAAGCCGCTGAACTCACAATGGATTCAGGATCTATGCCGCCTTTGTTTCACTTCCCTTACCAAAACTAACAAAAGGTGGGAAGATGCCTTTTTCCTCCAACCCTAAATGAATCCAATTGGAGGTGCCTCCACATCTATCGGTCATATACCATCAAGTCACTGTCCACATTGACTAGTTAGACAGACGGACAGACAGACCAAAAGGTACTATTAAGAGTCCTCCACTCATGTTTTTCCTCTTACTTGACTTGGAAAATAAATGTAGAAAAAGCAGATAAATCAAATCTCCCAGCAAAACAGTGGGAGAAGCCATCTTTAAGAGGGACATATGACAAAGCCAAACCCATTTATTTGTTTGTTTGTTTGTTTGTTTGTCTGTCTGTCTGTCTGTGTGTCACCATCCAGTGGCTCTGCTGGCAGCATGTTCTAATTTCTCCTCTTTGGCAAAGAGAGGTGCTTATGGTGAGAAGTGGGGCATGGGGCTCTCCTTGAGGGATGCAATTCTTAGAAGCAAGTCCAGTTGTAGTCCAGGGGTGCCCGCTTACTGGGAGTGCTGGGCAGTGTCAGAAACTCCAGACAGGGAAATGGGAGGAAACGGAAGGACTCAAAATGTTGTTCACGTTTTTTTACCCGGAGGGGAAAATGGGTGGGGTCGGTTTTGCCTCCAGCTGGGGAATTCTGGGAGTTAAAGTCTACCACCTTGAAGAGTTGCCAAGGTGAAGAAAAGTGCTCTAGGCTGTGGACAGTGCTGGGTGGACCGTGCGCCAGTTGGGCACCATGGACCATGCTGGACTGTGGAAGATGAGCACCATGGACCATGCTGGACCATGGGCCAGTTGGGCACCAGAGTTGCTGTGCATTGGCAGTTCCCATCTCTGTAGAGCTAGGATGGAAGCCAGAGTCCCAGCTACAGACAGTACAGCTGGGGAGAATGGGACTTGGGATCCCACACAGGATGGTAGTGGAGCCTGACCCTCCTGAAGGGCTGTGTTTGTGGGGGTTTTCTCTGCTTTCAATCCCTGCAATGAAGGGGCCGTTTTCCTGCAGCATCTCCCGGGCCCCGTTGCTAGGGAGGCGGCGGCGGCGGCCTCCTCTCCCGGTTGCTAGGGCTCCCGGCCCCGCCCGTCCGGAAGAGAAGCGAAGGCAAGGCTGCGGGGCGTGGCGAACGGGGAGAGGGGCGTGGCTGGGCGCCGCGGGCTGCGCCAATGGGGAGCGGCGGGGGCGTGGCCGAGGCGCGGGCTCAGGTAACAGGTTGAGCCCGGTCGGGGCGGCGGCCAGAAGCGGAGCGGAGCCAGAGGCGGCGGGTGGGCGAGGAAGCCGGGCGGGTAAGAGGAGGCGCTGGGTGAGTGAGTGAGTGGGTGGGTTTCCCTTCCCTTCTCCCCTTCCCCTCCTTCCCCCGGGCTCTGCTGCCTTCCTGGGCTTCCCCGCCGTCCCGGATAGCGACGGGAACCCCCTTGCTCCCCTGAGTGTCCTGCGGGGGGGACGGACGGACAGGAGAGAGTCCCCCCTCCCTTTTGCCCCCGGGCATCCTCTCTGCAGCGCTGCCCCCTCTTTGCATGCCCTCCCTCCCTCCTTCCCGCCAGGACTACACCGCCCATAACCCCCGGCCGGCACCTTCGCGGCTGCTTCCAGCTCAGCCCCGTCCTCTCCCGCTGAGCCGGACTGCAGCACCCATGCTCCGCGGCCGGCAGCCAGGCAGAGAAGCCCCCTCTCCCTCCCTCCCTCCATCTATCCGAAGAGGGGAGTCCCACGCCCTTTCCTTCCTCCATCCCCTCGGGCTGGGGTCGCTTGGCCGGAGCGGACGCCCCCTCCCCTCCCCTCCCCTCCCCTCCCGCGGGCGCCACGTTGCCTTTGCGAAGGACGAGGAGGCTGGAGGTGGAGGAGCCGCCGCTGAGCCTCCAGGGACCCCCTGTGCCCGTTTTGCCCGCCCCGCTTCCCTCGCCTCGAGCCTGCAAAACAGGGCACAGAAAGAAGCTTTGCTTTCCAGTCCCCCTCCTCTTTGGGTGGGCAAGGGGTCCGAGCCGGGCAGCCCCAGGGAAGGTCCCGGAAAGGCAGGTGGGGACTTTTGAATCTGTGACCTGCCCTTGTCCCCTCTGCCCAGGAAACGGCCCCACCTTTGCTCAGGGGAGTGAACTGGTCTGAATCGAGTGGGATGGGCTTTGGAGTAGGACTCAGCAGGGAGGGAGGGAAGGAGGAAGATTGTAGGGGGAAGGAAGGAAGGAAGGAGAAAGGCAGAAAGAAGGGGAAAGGGAAGGAGGGAATGAAAGAAGGAAGAGAAAAAAGGGAAGGAGGATGGAAAGAGAAAAGAGGGAGGGAGGGAAGGAAGGAAAGATGCATAGCCTTGGCAGGGTCTTAAAACATTCCCCCAACCCTTGCAGATAGCTTGGACTACAACAACCCCCAGCATCCCCAGCCAGCCTCCTTCTGAAGTGCGTCTGCAGGGACGGGCTCTTCTCTCTCTCTCTCTCTTAAGCCCACCCTTCTGTACCCCAACACACCCAGAGGGGCCTAAATCCTTTAATCCCCGAGGGATGCTCTGCTGTTTCTAACCCGATTGTCAGAATTGTCTGCAGCCTTTTAAATACCTTTCTGGGCTTCCCTCCCCCCTCGCGCCCCCCCCCCCAACCTTTCTATTCGGCTTCTGGTTTCCTTTTACACCTACAAGGTCAGCCTGGATTGAAACCGGAGTAAAGGGAAAAACCTGCCAGTCCCAAGACCAATTTCCTTCTGCTTTTGTGTCTGTGTGGTTGTGGTCTCCCGCTGTGACGGGGGCTTAATTGACCCTCCCTGCAAACAGACCTGATTGTTGTCAAATCCTGTTTGCAGACAAGAGAGAGACACACGAGAACTTAATCATTTCCTGAAGTGGCTGGTAAAAAAAAAATTGGCCTGTCAAAGGTTCACAAAAATCCATCCATTCTGTGACTGATACAGAAAGTCCTCGACTTACGGCTGCAATTCCGTTGTTAAGCAAGGCAGTTGTTGAGCAAGTCCTTCTCGATTTTACAACCTTGCACTTATTGGAAAGCCCGGGACGCTGCAACTATGAGAAATACATGCTGGCTGCTTAAACACCCGAATTGCGTAACCGTGAGGAGGCTGTGACGGCCGCAAGTGTGAGGAATGGACCATAAGTCCCTTTTTGCAGCAGTGCCGTAACTTTGAACAGTCGCTAACCGAATGGGCGTAAGAGCAGGACTCCCTGTATTGATTTTGCTCTGCCCTGGAGGGGGAGGCTTTGTTGGGGGGGAAAGTAGACTCCCCGGGGCCCAGCTTTTCAACCAGATGCTTAATTTCCCCCTGGAACTGAAACGTCCATCCATTCTCTCCCACTCCTGCATTTCTGAGCCACCAGCCTTATGGACAGGGAACTGATCTGCGCTCTGCGCTTGCTCAGGAGTCTTCTTGTTTACTTTGCCTCCGCTGTGGCCATAAACGAAGCCTTGGACTTCCTGCGGCCTCTTTAAAAAGTGTCACCTGAGGAAACTGCCCTATCTGGGCTCATTCGGCGCACTGTCGCCTGTGCCCGCCGGCACCCCGGGCACGACCGGTTGTCGGAAGGATGAATAATGGCCCAGCGAGGGCTGTGGCCACCAGGCTGGCCCAGCCAGTTAAGGGCAGGAATGCTGTGGTTCTTTCCGGGTGACACCTGCGTCAAGGTGATGGCGTTGAAAGCTCTTATTTCCGCCCTCCGCTTGAACAAGCCAGCTTCCTTTCTCTTAATGTCGGTTTGTTCCTGAACCAAAAAAAGACTTTAAAACTTTTTTACATCTCTGCTTCAAGAAAAGGGACAAGCGGCTGCAATTCTCCCTGGATAGATTTTCTTTTAAGGGTTATTATTATTATTATTTTCTCCTTCGGATAATCCAAAAACTATTTGCTGCCCCTTTGCTTCTCGCCCCTTGAAGTTGGTGCCGCTCCCCGCCTGCTGCTAATTAGGTTTCTCTCTCCCACCCACCCCTCCCAGACCCCCAACTTATCTAGGTGGGGTTTCTAGAGATTAAATCTGGACGGGGAATGCGATTTTTCCAGAGGTTGGGTGACCTCTGATCCCAAACCAGCAAAGCCGGGGGAGAGAGACGACAGAACTGGAATGCGAGATAACCTGGAAAAGACACAGCCTTCCCACGCTTTTCTGGGAACATTTGGGCTGGTGTGTGTGCGTGTGCCACATTCCTGGTGTTTTGGGCTATGGGTCCGGAGAGGTCATCTAGTTCAACCCTAGTTCTGGGTTAAAGCAAATGCATTGTTTATTGTTTTCCTGATTATTGTTTTGTTATTGTTTTGCTGTTATGACCAAAGAGTTTTAAAAACAGACTGCCCTTATTCTTAGCGGGTGGAAATATATATCTGGGAGAATTCCCACTGAATCCAGCCAGGACAGGATTAGAACAGGGGGTTTGATTGTGGTACCTGTTGTTATAAAAACAGAACCCAAAAAAAATCAAGAATTAATTCTGTTTTGCTGGGATAATCGTGGCGAGATAGAACCAACGTTCCTCCTAAACTAATTCTGTTTGCTTGCGTGGCTCCCTCTTGTGAATATAGACTGATTTCTATTGATTCTTTCCCCCCTTTCCTTACCCCACTCTGGACCTGTTTGGCTGGTTTTTTGGTTTTTTTTTCCCTTCTAAGAAAGTTTTGAGTTTCTGTTGGAAAACATGCTTTAAGACCTATCGAGCAGCCCGGGCGCTGAAAAGTCCCTGCCAGCTTTTGATTCCTGGTTTTCACGTTGGAACAGCGTGTGACCGCAATAAAGCACTGAAAAAATGTTTTAATTAGAGTACGCTGGCCTGAAAATAACCCCATGTACACACAAGGGAAACGTTGAAGACAACAGCAGCAGGTTTTACCTCTCTAGAACGACGGGCAGGTAGATTTTGGGGGGAAGGAAACGGCAGAAAAACACCAATAATAGTTCAAGCAACTTCTCTTCCTCAAACTTCAAAATCCTCCAGATAATCTTGATATTTTTTGGGAGGGCCAGGCAGGTTCTTAAGAAAAACCTGTCTCCAGATGTCCCGGTGTGTTGGGAAACGCCAAAGCGAAGTTCCTAAACAACTTAGTTGATCAAGCTGAAAGTGACTGGGTTACAGCCTGTTTTCCAACAGATTCTCAACCGATTTCTTTATTTTGGATCCCAGAAGCGCTTCTGGGATATATTTTTGTGGGGGACGGGGGGGATGAAATGGAAATTCGAATGCTTACAGGCCTGAGAGTTGAGCCCTCTTCTCCAAGGCAGAGCCTGGGGAAAGTTTTTAGAATTATTTCGTGCATTTCAGGGCGCTGCGAGGCCTCTTCCGTCTGGCTCTTTCTGGAGCAGTTTCAGTGTTTGCATTCCAGGAGCTGATGATTAACAAGAGCTCGGTTCGCCTTGCCTGGGGAACGGCAAAGTGGAAATGGTTTGGTGATTCAGACCTTGCGCCCAACCGGGGTTAGCGAGAGTCCAGGTTGGAAAATGTGGCACACACGAACGCACTCCCCAGCAGTGACTCAACGGGTGGACCTGGGGGGAAAACTGCGCTGTGCAATGTTTTTTGGATCTGGGTTGCATCGAAACGTGGGTTGCTTTCAGACGTATCCTGCTAAACACCAAGGGAGTTTGTTTTGTTGTCTTTAGCCATTTTGGCAAGTTCAGTGTTTATGTGTGAATCCATCTGGCATGAAACTCGGTTGCAACAATTCCCGGTTCAGCTTTGCATCCCAAACTTTTGGATAAGGACGCTTAATGCGGATTGGGCATCTGGGTTAGTGGATAGTTTGGGAGAGAAACCTAGATTGTGAGTGGAAGGTGGTGTCCAGCCAGCCAGCCCCTTTTCTTGCAACTCCAATACATTTTCCACTTCTTTCTTTCCCAAATCTGGAGACTTGGCTATCTTTTTGCGTTATCCCATCTTTGTTGACTACCCAGCCACTCATCTCCTCTTGCAATCCGTCTTTTGATAACCCGGGCCACGCCTTGACGCTCTTACAGCCCTGCTGGTTTTGTTTTCGAAATGAAGTTTCTAGCTCTCATGGAAACTCTCCAAGTCGTGATTCTAACCACCAGGAATTTGGCTTTCTTGGCGCACCGGGTCCGGGAGAGTCACAGGTGTCCTTGGCACTTGGAGGTGCGAGATTTCTCTGGCAAGGAATGCCAACTCCGGGGGCGTCACGGCTGTTTACTCGGACTTGCACAAGAGAGGAAAGGTCGCCCCGCCTTACCAGTTCCGTTCTGCCTGCTGCACCGGCTGGGTTGGTGAGCTCAGGTGCGGTGTTGGTTTCAAGTTTCTCTGGCATGACAGAGTCGCTCAGCCGGGGCCCTTCCGGCACAGTGGCCGCCATTCCGGGCCTTTGCAATGACGCCAGCCTGCTGGAGGGTCTCCCCAAACGTTCCCACGGTACCCTGTTGTGGGAAGAATTCCTTTTCTTATGGAGGGGCTGCAGCCTCGGAAAAACCGATTTTGAACGCAGGTTTTGCTGCAGAACTGGGCGTGCCAGGTTTCGGCCTGCTATCTTCAAGCAGCGATTTTGCCAAACCTCTGAAAAAAGGCTGAGAGGGGCCCGCGAGTGCATCTCACACACACACACGCGCGCGCGCACACAAACATTGAATATGTACTCAGCGGCGGACCAGCTCACGTAGTTCAGGAATTGGAGACTTGTGAGCCAAAGGAAGCGTTATGCGCGATATAATCATGATTTAGCTTCTGGCGCTCTTTGCCACAAGCCCCCTCAGGCAGTTTTTGTGGAGTGAATTAATGTAGGAGGATTTATTCTTTTTTTAAAAGTTATTTGTTAACCTTAATTAGAGGAATAGAACCTCCAGGTGCAGAGTATCTGGTGCCAGAAGGCGATTTCCTTTCCTAGACTCCTGCTAACTAATGTCCGCTTGTGGGGTTCCCACAAAAGCTTTATTCTGGCTATTAAGATATTGGTGTTTTATTTTGAACTCTGTGCATAATTGAAATACATATAATTAATTGAGGCTGGGGACTGGAAGGGGGGGGCGAGAGGAAGGCCCACCCAGGTAGGGGCCCATAAGCAGGACCCCAAATTCTTGTCTGAAAAGATTGAAATGTCCTGTTGTGGCAATTTGTTTCTCTTTGCATGCGTGGATTGTGTTACAGTGTAGAGGAGTATAATAACAGGCTGTGGCTTATGGGCTTGGGACACCTGGGACTTTCTTGTCCCCAGGAGAGGATTGGTTTCCTAGGTTTTTATGCCCTTGAGGCAAATTTTGACCTTATCTCTGATATGCACAGGCATTTTACAGCACCTTCCACAACACAACAAAAAAGCACACTCACATTCTTTGCAAATCTTAAATCTTCTTTGGGATTTAGGAACTCTGCCTGAAACCTAGCCAGAGGCTAAGCCAAATGAATCCTGGTTTAATGCTAGCCAAGTTTCTAAACCACAAAGGGAAACTTTTGCATTGGACTTCACAGAATACAATGTGTGTTACAGCTACAAATCAGATTGGCCCACCCTGAAGCCAGCAAACCCTGCTCCCCCCCCACATGTAACTTATGTAAGTGACATAACTTGTGAACTCAGATCACATGTAGTTGACATCCCTCCCCCTCATGGATGGAGGGCCAAGCAGAGATCATTGGCAGTGGCTTAAGGCTGGCAGATCTTTGTCTCCAAAGTGACTCTTCCTGGTCCTGCTTTCCTGGTGGCCTCCTTTCCACCTCCTGCGTGAGCTGCACTGGCTCCCAGTGGCCTTCCGGGTGCGCTTCAAGGTGTTGGTTATCACCTTTAAAGCACTCCATGGCATAGGACCATAGAGACTGCCTGCTGCTACCGACAGCCTCCCATTGACCTGTGCACTCCCAGAGTACACTCCCTCCTTGGGGTGCCATCAGCCAAACAATGTAGGGTTGTCTGTGGGGGGAGCCACCCTCTGGAATCAGCCCCCCAGAGATACAAGACCTCAGTGCCTCCTGCTGTGCCCTTAAAACCCTTTTTCCAGCAAGCCAGGCTGCCTTAACAATTTTTTAAATGCTTTTAATCAGTTTGTCATTCTTTTAATTGGGGCCAATTAATTATATCCTTTTAATTGTATTTTAATGTTGGTAGTTGATGTTTTTTATTTAGGCTGTACACCACCCTGAGTCCCTCAGGAGAAAGGCAGTATATAAATTTAATATAAAATAAATAAATAAAACAATATAGTGACTTCAGCTTTTTACCTCAGGGGCCACTTCTGTGCTTTCTAAGCTTTGGCCCTCTGGGGTCTAAGTGACTTCAGCCTCAAGGGCTTTCTCCTTCTGTATTGTCCAGGGTCTTCTTTCCTAGTGGTCTTCTTTCCACATTTCAGCTCTTCTCCCCTCAGGCTGCTTCTCCTTTGCTGAGGTAGCTTCAGCTCTTCAGTTTTTCTCCTGGGCTGTCCAGGCTCTTCTCCTCAGGAGTGACTTCAGTTCTTCTTCCCTCCAGTTCTTCTTCCCTTCAGTTCTTCTTCCCTCCAGTTCTTCCCTCCAGCTCTTCTCTCCAGCTCTTCTTCCCTTCAGTTCTTCCCTCCAGCTCTTCTTCTGGGCAATCTGGCCCTTTGCCTTAGCAGCGCCCCCTTTTATACCCTTTTCCCCCCCTCAGCTGATTGGTTGGCCAACTCCAGCTTCTCATTGGCTCTTAGCCGGGCCCTTCCATTGGTCCCCCGAGCCCGCTCAAAGCGACCAATGTCCACACGATTTGAGGAGGCCGCCTCTTCCTGATTGGCTGGAAATGGCGGGCTTTGGAACCCCTGAGGGGATATATAAGGGTGAAGCGTGAAGGCCTCTTCTGTTCTCCCTAGCTCTGCTGTGCCTGATTGGCCTTGGAGTCCAACCTTAAAACTGTTCCCCCTCAGTCCTGACAGGAATAATAGCAATTATTATAATAACAATAGTTCTTCCCAGCTTCTTAGAAAGATCAACCACAGATTTTCTTTTAAAACAGTGGCAGCTGTGATTCTACATTGTTGTGTGTCTAATGATAATAATAATAATTTATATTATTATAAATTATTGATAAGCTCAGTCCTGACAGGAATAATAGCAATTATAATAATAATAGTTTTTCCTAGCTTCTTGGAAAAAACTCTTACGAAGATCAACCACAGATTTTTTTTAAAAAAAGTGGCAGCTGTGATTCCACATTGTTGTGTCTAATAATAATAATAATAGTAATTTATAGTATTATCAATTATTACAATTGATAAGCTGCCCAATTCCTACCCAACTCTGGGCGGTGATATAACGTTGCTTGTATATCAAGATGCATAAAAGCCAAATGGAAACGGTGACGCCCCGATATTGCGCTCCTCTCCTTCCCAGAGACCTCAGTCAGGCCGGCAGGGGACGATGGGGTTGGTGGTGGCCAGAGAGGCCAGCTGGGCACGGTGCCCAGTCTGCATTGGAGTCTTTTCTCTCTCTCCCTTATCTGGCTTTTCCAGCTGTCCTGGCTCAGTCGATGGGAGGAAAGGCAGATTGTCCTCCGTTCAGCCAGGGAAAAATGGCCTCCGGAGGCCTCTGCCCCCCCCCCCCCCAAATAGGGATCTGGCCTCTGACCAGGGAAGTTGGACACTGACCAGCCACGTCCTGAGTTGGGAAAGCAAAGGGGGATGCTGAGTTCGAGTCCAGCTCTCTTCACGCTTTGCATTCAGAGGACCGTTTCCCAGAAGGAAGCAAGCATGGCATCATTGCAAGATCCGGGTTGCCCAGCCCTCTGCGATGGCCATGGGAGGGGTAGACTGCTCTTTCCCTGGGAGGCTCCATGCAGCTCTCGAAGCCTGATAGCAACTGATCCTTTTTCAGTGCTCTGGGGTTTGGCCATCGGGCGACTTTCCTCCTCCGGCCGGAAGGAAGGGCAGCCTGTTTTTCCACCTGGCTGCAAGCGATGTCTTTTTCCCAGCCTGCCTCTCTCGTTAACCTGCTCCTCCTCTCTGGCTATTGGGCTGTGATGCTCTCCGTCCCTTGGGTGATGGGAGTTGTAGTCCAACCAAGCTGGAAAGCAGTGGTTGAAAAAAAAAATCTTAAAATAGCCTCATTGACGGGTCAGTTTTTCAGTTCTTTCCTTCTTCCCTCCCTCTCTCCCTTTCTTTTTCTCTCTTTTCCCTTGCCTCCTTCCCTCCCTTCTCATTCATATCTTCCTCCCTCCCTCCCTTCTTTCTTGTCTCCCTTCTCCCTCCCTCCCTCCTCCCTTCTTTGCTCCCTTTCCTCCCTCCCTCCCTCCCTCCCTCCCTCCCTTCCTTCCTTCCTTCTTGTCTCCCTTCTTCCTCCCTCCCTCATCCCTTCTTTGCTCCCTCCCTCCCTTCCTCCCTTCCTTCCTCCCTCCCTCCCTCCCTTCCTTCCTTCTTGTCGCTCTCCCTCCCTTCATCATTCTCTGATCCAGAAAAAAAAGACACCCACAAATTTGAAGCATCTCATCATCTTTTCTATCTCTTGTCTTGATCCCCTGTCCTTCTCCCCTCCTTTCTCTCTGAAATCCTTCCTCCTCTCCCAGCTCGGCTGCCCAACTTGCAGAGCCCCCCACCCCCCAAGGACTCCGCATGCTCTCCCATACCCTGCCCCCTTCTCTGGCTCCAGCTGACCGGCTGCCCATGGGCTGGGGGTGGGGCGGGGGTATTGCATCTCTGCCTCCTCCTCCTCCTCCCTGCCTCCATCCTTGCTCTCACCTCTTGTTTCCTCAAGGGGAAGCTTCTCATTTTACGCTTTTCTCCAGGAGTGGAAGCGTCTGTGTGGAGGTGGGGTGTGTGGAGGTGGGGGCAAGGCTCTGGTCAGGCGTCCGGTCTGCAAAGGGGAGACCGGAGAGGGGAGGCGGAAGGGGCAGGCAGGAGCCAATCCAGCCGCTTGCAAGGGCAGCCTGGCCACCTTGATGGTTGTTGCATCATTTTGGGGGAAAGAAAAGGGGGTTCTGGGGGGAAAGAAAAGGAGGTTTTTTTGGGGGGGTGAGAGAGCTGGCCCTGCAAACTTCTAGCCCCCCAATGCTGAGCCTGCTGACGTCCCTCCTTTGACGAAGGCTCCCTCCCTCCCTCCCTCCCCAAATCACAACTCTTCCCTGAATGCTTCTCTGTGCTGCACCAGCCGCAGTGAGTACGGAGCCTTGGATCACGAGAGATGCCGGGGTGGGTGTGTATTTCTCTCTGTGTGTGTGTGTGTGTGTGCGTGTGTGAACGATCAAAGTGGGTTTCCAGCATGATGTTCTTGGGGAAGCCCAGGGGCTCTGTGGCTGTGGGGAGGGGGGCTCAGTTTGACAGTTGAAACAGCATTGCAGAATCTCTCTCTCTCTTTCTCCTTTTCCTTCTCTTTCTCCTTTTCTTTTTTCCTTCTCTCTCTCTCTTTTCTATTTCTCTCTTTTTCTCCTTCTCCCTTTCCTTCTCTCCCCTCTCCTTCTCTTTCTCCTTCTCTCTATTTTTCTTACTCCCCTCTCTCTCTCCTCTCTTTCTTCTTCTTCTTCCTCTTTTTTTCCTTCTCTCTCTTTTTCCTTCTCTCTCTCTCTATTTTTCTCCTTCTCCTTCTCTCTTTCTCCTTCTCTCTCACTCCAGATTGCGGGGTGCTGTAATGCCTTCTGCAGGCTTGTGCAGTCCTGTATCCTCAGCTTTCCTTCCTCTTCCTCCTCCTCCTGCTGTGCATGTCGAGGTCCCCGGCCCCTTCCCCTCCCTCCCCTTTGGCGCCACCGTTATGATGATGACGGCTGTGCCGAATTACGCTGAACGAGACCAACCCTGCGCCAGTTAAAACGTGGGGTGCCTAGTGGGACATGCAGCGAGCCAAAACTTCCCGTAAAACTGGCAGGGGGGACGCCAATATAATTAACGGTAATAATGCGAGAAAAATAAGCAAAGAAGCAGCATTGCTCTCGCTGCCAGGGGTTGAGAGCCAAGTTTTCCACTAGACGGGGTCTTGGATCCCTCGGCTGAAAAGAAAATTGGCAGCCCCTCCAGAGCATCCCAAGCGAGGGAAGAGATTGTGTTTGCCGTGCCTTCACTCCTCGCACGGCCTTGCACACCAGGTGTGTGTGGATTCCAAAAACCCGCCTTGCATCTTTTTCGCTTGTGAAAAGCTGGACGTGAACCTGAGTGAAATAGTTGTTGCCTCTCCTTTTGTGGGTTATTTCGGTTCCTGTTTCTAATGTTTGTGTGTAGGCGTGCGAGGAAGGCCTTGGGAGATGGAGACGCAGCCCGATAAGAGACGGCTGAGCCCACAACAACACAACACGGGCAGAGAAAGACACTTAGAAGGGAACTCTCCCTAGTTTCTCAGGATGTATAGGAGGCGGTGGGAGATTCGTACTTTCAAACCTGCAGGATTCTGATAAATGGAGCTTTATCATAAAGTAGAATTAGCTTATTTGGTCATATGTCAGTGAAAACTCAACCATCCAGGCGAAAAATATCTTAAAAAAGGTTTAAAGTCATGAAAACTGGACCGAAGTTTATCGTACCTGGTCACGTTTCTGTCCGATGGTAAGGTTGAGAGTTTGGGATGTAGAAGTCGTGTTGTCAGGGCTCCAAGTTTTTAATTTCAGACTTTCCACTTCTGCCCTGTGAGAAGGAGCCGTGTTCCCCTCCAAGCTTTGTGACTAAATGTGTGTAATGTTGTGTGTGTTAAAGTCTTTTCACCCCCACCCTAAATGTCTGCAATAACTTTCCTTGCCGCTCTCCGATGCAGAACAGAGCAGTTTCATCCTCTGACTGTCTTCTTCACCTTCTCCCCCGTTCAGGATCCTTCGAGACCCCAGACTCGTGGAGAATGGACCATTCTGTGAATGGCACCCTAGCCGAGAAGCACAGCCCCATAGATTACGGAGTCCAGATCCGGTTCATCGATGACCTGAAGGAGCCCAGGAAATCCCAAAAAGTCCGCACCAAGGCAACCAAGCCGGGTTCCTACGGCGTCGCGGTGCGAGTTCAGGGTATCGACGGTCAACCTTTCGTGGTCCTGAACAGCGGCGAAAAAGGAGGCGATTCCTTTGGGGTACAGATCAAAGGAGGAAACAAATATGAAAGGCCAGCTCAGAACCAGACTTTTGAAGAGACCTTTCCGGGCTCTCCCAGGACGGGCTCTTCATCCAAGGACATTTCGGGGTCCATCAGCTCCGACTCGGATCTTCCTGAAAATCCTTACGGGGTGAAACCTTCTCGATACGGGTCTCAGTACAGCACCTCGGACGAGGAACCTGGTCTCCAACGAGTGCCCCAAGCGGATAGCTTGGATGGGATTCGCGTGTCTCGTAGCAACCATGCCTCTGCTGCCCATAGTGGCTATCGGACCCTGCCCCACAAAAAATCCATGGGGCAGCAGCACCTGCGGCGCACTCAGTCCCACAGTTCTTTGCTTGATCCTGAGCCAAGTGATCCTCAAGAGACGAGCCACTCTCGAACTCATAACTCGGGTTATATTTCCCAGTCCTCTCCTTCAGGCATCCCAGAAAGGGGTACCGGTGCACGTAATCCCTCTCCCCCCAGGCTCCCCAACCGTAGGGAACCCACAACCACCAACTTCTCTGGTTTGCGACCGGTCCCCAAGCCCGCGTCCTCGGACACGGACTCGCCTGAGATGACCCAACCGGTCCGGACCAACAATGGCGACATCGACACAAAGCCTCTGTCCTCCGTGGACTCCTTGATCCACAAATTTGATGGAAAGGCTCCCCCAAGGGGCCGAGCTTCCCGCAGGACCCGGGCCTCCCCTGAGAGCCATCAGCGCTCACGGAGCCTCGACGGAAGGAGCGCTTACCGTGATACGGCTGACGGCCGAGAACGAGAGATCGACGGGCATCATCATCCAGGACATTTCAAAAAGGTAACACAATCCTCAGCGACTAAGCCACTCGTTTCGGCCAATGCCCCGGGCAGCCAGGGAGCCTCCAGTCAAGCGATGAAGGAGAAGGAAGTAGACAAATCTAAGATGATCCAGGATTGGGTCAACAAGAGTCTGGAGGAACCCGGGACGGAAAAACAGACAAGAAAAATCCAGTCTGATTTGCAGGTAATTTTCTGGAGATCTTTGCTAGACTCTCGATTTCCCTATCAGTCCTGGGTCTGGTAGGAAAACCATGATCCTTTTGACGATGGGACTTGTAGTCCAGTAGTATCTTTACCATCCCTGCTCTCTGGGAAGGGAATTCCGGCTAGACACCGGTAAGGTTACCACAGAGAGAAGGTCTTTTTTCTTAGCACATACGGTGGTCTCTAAAATGGACCAAGGTCTGGTTACTCTAACCAGAGTCCCTTAAGTGGACTCTGTCTGGTCATGGATGGTCCCTTCTGCAACCAGCAGCTCAGACCCCCTTTGACTCACCAAAGTTGGGTTTATTCTTCCAGCTGAAGTCCACCCCAGACCTTCTGAGAGATCAGCAGGAAGTGGCCCAGCCAGGAAGCAGCGAATACACCAAGGAACTCATCTACAGCATCCTGAAGGACAGGTAAACCCCGAAAGCCAGCTTGAGCTGAGCCTAACCCTGGTTGAGTTCACCCCAGCATCTCCCTGAATGTTTCTGGGCAGCCCTGTGGAAACCCTTTTCTTTTCCGGCTTCCCTTTTCCTATCTGAATCCCTAAACTCTCCCCATGCCAGGACTTAACCAGGTTGGATCCTGGTTATCTTTTTCCAAGGTCAGCCACTTTCTGGTTTTGAATATGTTTTGACATTTTCCTTTTCTTCTTGCACTACTGTGCTCTTTGAAATTTTGAGAAATTTGAAATTGCCCTGCGGGAATTCCACCTGCCTCGGTTTCCCACAGCAGGCCAGCCAAAAGTTTCTGGGAAGTCCACAGACAGCTGGCCTACAGGCCTTCCCTCATTTTGGGTACAGCCCCCAGCATTTGGGTAGACTCTCCCTAAAGCTGGAGGCTCTGTTGTCTCAGCACCCTCTCCTGGTTGGTAAGATTCGATGGGACATCGCTGGCAGTTCCTTAACCGGGATTGTCAGGAGATTGTGGTTTATTCAGGGTAAGGTTGCTACAAACCCTCCTTCGCATTTGTCGGCCTCTCTGTCATTTTTCAGGAGCAATGAAAGTGACGCCACAGCGAAGCGCAAAACCAACCTGATCTTTGAGAAAATCCAGGCGTTTGCGGTAAGTTTGCCTCCAAAATACATACAATGTAAAACTCAACAGTTGCTGCCGGTGGGGGTGGGGGTGGGGGTGGCATACCCCTTTCGAAAGAAGCTTCTGCCTCTTTCGGAAACCATTGTTGTGGCCCGCCAGCGGCTAGCGGAGCTGGTAGCAGATTCGGACAGTGAGGAGGTCGGGGAGGAACCTGGGCCAGTCCTGGAATCTGGGGAGGGCTCTGCGTCGGAGGCAGAGAGGGAGCCAGGGCCATCTGACAGTTATCAGCTGCCTTCGGAGTCGGACATCAGTGGGGCAGAAGAACAGCTGGAGCCTGTTCCCAGTGTGCACATGTGCAGAGTTTCCAGATGAAGGGAACAGCTAAAGAACAAGGGGCGACTCAGGAGTAAAGCCACAGGTGGACGATAAATGGCCCCTCCCAGAGGGAATAAAAGAGGAGCGAAAGGGGAGTGGAGTTTGCAGGAGGCAATTAGATCGCTTAATTGGTTTGAGACTCCTTGCCAAGTTTTGAAGATATCGGCCTGGCATCTCTCCAAGCCAGATAAAGGTCTGTGACTGTAAATTCTCCCTTGAAAGTCTTTGCTGGATGTGAATGAGAGAAATCCACAGTCACTTAATAAAAAGGGATTTTTGTCGAGGTGAGGAGCCTGCTTCGTGGTTTAGGAATGCCTAGGTCACAATAACGATGAGGTCTGGCTGCTTGACGTGAAGGTTCTCTTTAAGAAAACGGCCACGCCTAAGAAATGGGAGTTTGCCTCCTTTTTCAATTTGGAAGAAAATTTAACTTAAAGCATTTTGATTTTCTCCTGGCTGGGGGAGGAAGGCCGTCCCTTCATCCGAGCTGAGAGGGTCCGGTGCGGAGATGACCAAACCGAAGCCGAGTGTGGATGAACCGGACAGCCGGACCAAGGTGGAGGAAATAATCTATATTTCTTGCTTCTGGCTATATATATGTGCCTGTGCGTGCTTGGGTGCAGTTAATTCCCACGGGGGAGGGGAGGGCTTTTGGACTCCAACTCCCATCTTCCCCAGCCGCCAATCAGAGCTGGGGAGAAAAAGTCTTCCTGCAAAATGTGAAAACGCCCCCCCCCCTCCCAAAACAACCGTGGCAGAATTAAGCATGGACATTTCCTTTGTTGATTCACTGTGGCAAAGTTTATTTCTCTGCGTCCCGCCCCTTTAAAAAATGTAAATCAAATTTAAATATACATATATAACATGTACGTATATAATTTTTTAATTAGCTGTATTTGCCGCCTGGCCTCGAAGGCATCTCTGGGCACCTTGCAAAAAACACTAGCGGTAACTCACAATAACAGGAACAATTTAATAACGGTTTAAATAATAAACACACCTCGACATATTCCTTTAAAAGCAGAGGTCTTCAAACGTGGCAGCTTTAAGACTTGCGGACTTCAACTCCCAGAATTCCCAGCATAGCTGGCTGGAGAATTCTGGGAGTTGAAGTCCACAAGTCTTAAAGCTGCCAAGTTTGAAGACCTCTGCTTTCAAAGGAATAAATAAAACCGTCTAAATAAACGCCTTTAAATAAATAAATACGATAGAGATGAATGAATTAAAAAAGAAAGGGTGAATAAATCGGGGTTCCACGCAGGCGGCCCAGGGTCTCCCTCGCCACCTCCAAATCCGGCTGCAGGAACTGGAGGAAGAATGCCAGCGACTCCGGGAAGCCTTTGAGAAGAAGAGCCAGGAGCTCCAGAGCACGGGGAAAGAGTGAGTAAGGGGTCCTTGCAGGGGGGTGGGGGTGCAGGGGGGGCATCCGATACAGACCCCGTCCCCCTTCCAGGCTTCCCCTCCCCCCCTGGGCTGGGCTCCCCATGATGTCTAATGGCTTCCCTTATATAGGCAGCTTCTGACCCAGCTTCTTAAACTGACAGTAACTCTGCTGCCTCATTCTATTGCAGCAGCTTCCTGTTGCTTACAACTTCTCATCAGCTTACAGTTATTAACTCTTTACACCCTGACAGATGAATATTATTCCGAATAAGGATAGTCCTGTGCAACAGTTCATTTAGCGACCGCTCGAAGTTACGATGGCCCTGAAAAAAAGGGACTGGAGTTGTGTGTTTCTTTCGATCAATGCTAACACTTCTTCCCTCCCCTTGAAGGTTGAGAGACGTCCGAGCGGTCAAGGAGCAGTTGGAAGCCAAGCTGACCGACCTCGAAGACCAACTGACCGAGATGCAGAAGGCCCTGGACCGCTTTCAAGAGCTCTCCTCGGGCAGCCCGGATCAGGATGCCTTGCTGAAGGTCAGCTGAGACACCCGAGTGGACACAGCTCAAACCCTCCGGCCGGGCCAGGCCCAGAAACAACCTTTCTCATCCTTGGTCTCCTCAGGAGCTTCTGGAGACCCGCGAAGACCTGGAGGAGATCTTGACCGCCAAGCAGAAGCAGGAAGACCAGCTCCGCCAGAGGGAACGCGAGTTGACGGCTCTGAAGGGGGCCCTGAAGGAGGAGGTGGCCAGCCACGACAAGGAGCTGGATCGGGTCCGGCAACAGTACCAACAGGACATGGAGCAGTTGAGACGCAACATGGAGGACGTGTCTCAGGTGAGTGGCCTGGTCTGCCTCATCTTGCAAGTGGAAGACCCATGGGATGAAGGAGTCTCGCCCAACCTTTGGTTGACATGTTAGATCTTTCCATGGAGAGATCCTTGGGCCAGGAAGCGGGGAAGAGCATGGTATCTTCTGGTCTTCAAGAGAGGTGACCACTAGGGCAGGACATCACTTGTTAACCTGGAATTATCTGAGCTTGGGAACTCAAGGTTGCCAGGGTTCCCACGGATGCCCTAACTAAATCATGAGCCTTGAGCCAAGCTTCAAAAGAAATCCAGTTATTTATTAGGAGCTTCATGTCAGCACGTTCCAAGTGAAGCCAACTCTCACGTAATTTACACCCCAATCATGACCCTGCTCCCCCCTCCCCCCAGGGTGTGTCATCAATCACATTCACCAGTTGTATAGATCACTCCCCTCCAGCCACTGTGGGTAACCCTGGGTGACAGCCTTGAGAGAGATATGTCTGGAATGTGCTTTTGTATTTGGCTGCCGTGCTGCTTCATCAGTTTCCCATACCCCTTGCCTATGGCAACTCGAGAGCAGGCCAAGGATGCTTTGTGAGTTGACAAAGGTCTCATGCCTAGTTCCCAGATGTCTAGGAGTGAGACCTTGATGTGATCATTCTCCAAACACGAGGTCCAACCTTGGGGTTTGGTGAACATCTTGTTTTGGGTTCTACCTCTTCTTTGAATCTTTGAACGTTGGGTTTCTCCTGGGTAGGATCAAGCCAGCCTGGAGGCCGAGAGACAGAAGGTCAACTCTCTAGTGAGGACCCTCCAGACAGAGCTTCAAGAAAGCCAAGAGGAGGCCACTCACTGGAAGGAAGTGTCCCAACGAAACAAGGAAGAGCTCCGTAGTGTCAAACAAGAGTGAGTAAGCCACCTTTCCGGCCCGTCATCTCCTTTGAAGACCCCACCCATTGCTTTCCACCATCTTTAATTATCTTGAGGGGCTTCACGCATGGATTTCATGCATCTCGGCTGGCTCTCCAGCCGCTGTTCACCCAATGGCTTCAATGATGGCCTGACATGTGTCTTTGACATCCCATCGCTGCCTTTCATTGGGCTGTCGTTGGCTTTCTGAACTTCCTGCCTCCCTTGGTCGTTGACGCGGCGGTGGCTTTCACCTCTTCCAGGCTGATGCAGGTCAAGGTGGAACGGGAGGAGTTTGAGGAGGATCTGAAGGAGAGCCGCGAGCGTTTTGCAGCCATGCGGAAAGAGATGGACCAGATCCGGAACCGTTCAACGGACACCGAGGGGCTCCATGAGCTAAGAAAGGTGCGCTTAGCTGCAAAGACCCTTAGCAACAATCTAGACCGCTTTCAAAGCGTGTGGACTTCAACTCCCAGAATTCCCCAGCTTCCATGGGAGTTGAAATTCACGGTTGAGAAACGCTAAGATGGACCTCATAACTGTGTGGGGAAACATCACCAGGTTGAGACCTCCGATGATGGTTGGAGAACTCCAAGCTCCATCATTCCTGATCTTATTCCCATCTTTAAGGGCTGAGGAACATGGGCATGTTTTGAGAATGAGTCTAAAGGGCTTTGTGGTATCCCAGCTTGGATTCCTGAGAGGTTATGCCTGTCACCTGGTCCTACAACAGTCTTCCAGCTCTTGAAATTGATTCGCTTATTGGTTGGGCTGCTATAACTTGACCTGGCCAATGGAAGCCATGAACCATTCATGGTCCTTCAGCTTTCCGGGATGGTTCTGACACATTTTCTCCTCCTGCCAGGAGCTCCGTCAGACTCGGGAGCAGTTGCAGGACATGGTGGAGGAGAAGGAGGACCAACACAAGGTCCTACGCTTGCGGGAGAGTGAGATTGTGGACCTGAAGGAAAAACTCAACGATGAGGTTGCTTCCCATAGCCAGGACATTCAGGGATTAAACTTGAGGTTCCAAGAGAAGATGCAGCAGCTCCAGAAGGACTACGAGGAAGCGTTTAAGGTAAGAAGGATTCGGAAAGCTAGATCTGGCTTTTCCAAATTGGTTCAGCATCCAGCTTAGTGATGAATTGCGATGGGGACTACCTGGTTGTCTTCTCCATCCTTTCCTCCTGTAGACCAAGGCGGCCTTGGAAGGAGAGAAAGAGGCCATGGAGCAGACAAGGAAACTGGTGGAGTCCACCCTGCAGGAAAGCCAGGAAGAGAACGATAACCTTCGCCATAAGATCTTGGGGTTGGAGACCCAACTCAAGGAATACCACCATTTTGCTGACAGCTGGCAAGACGTGGAGACCAGGCTGAAGGAGAAGATTTTCAAGTTGGAGGTACTGAAAGGAAAAGCGAAGTTCTCTCACTTGCTGGTCAATTTCTCAGTTTCTTCTTTGAGTTGAGTTCCATCTGTAGGCCCAGATCTGAGGAGGGGTCCTTGCCCTGATAACCTCCTCCCCCCCCCCCCCCCCCCCCGCAAATCCAGTTTTGAGGTTCTGTAACTTTCCTTGAGCGGAAAAGGAGCTTCCTGCTTGGCCGGTCTCTTGGGTCCTGCCTCAGTTTCCCCTTTTTTCGTTCCTCCTCTTCCTGCTTCCAGGCTGATCGCAAGCAGATGGAAGAGTCCGTCAACAACGCTGTGGATCAAGAGCAGGACTTGCTGCTGGCCAAGAGGACCCTGGAGAGTCGGCTGGAAGAGGCTCAACGCAACCTCAATAGACTCACCCTGGAGCACCAGGACCTGAGTACCTCCTACCAGGAGGAGCTGAAGCAGAAGGAGACGCTCAGGAGGGCCAAAAACGATCTGGAAGAGGAGAAAAGGTTGTTGGACAGAAGCATCGTGAAGCTGAGCAAGGAGGTGAGTGTCGTTGAGGGCCACCAAATGGGCTCAAAAACCCTAGATTGAAGCTTTCCGAGATGCCACCTTGAAGACACAGGTGGGAGTCGACATCCCAGGGCCTGCTACCTCCTCCTTGGACACCTACCTGTCTGCCCCTGCCCCACCCCCACCCCCCAAAAAAAGGTTTTCTGAATGCAGAAGGAGGTCACGGGAGGGAGGGATCCAGGGCCAAACCGACCCTGTGGTGAAACCGAGTGTCCTCTCCTTCTCCAGATGAAGCAGATGGCCGAAGAATCTCACCAGGCCCTCTCAGACCTGCAGTCCCAGCTGGAGGAGTACAAGGAGAAGTCGCGCAGGGAGATCAGCGACTCCCAGAAACAGGCGAAGGACCGGAATGTGGAAGTGGAGAAGATGCAGTACGAGTTGGGGAGATGCCAAGACGAGGTAGGCAGGGAAGATCTCGTGCTCCCTTCTATCTGTCTCTCTCTCATCTGTCTCTCTCTGTCTCTGTCTGCCTGCCTGCCTGCCTGCCTACCTGCCTACCTATCTCCAATCTATACTATACTCTCTCTCTCTCTCTCTCTCTCTCTCTCTCTCTATATCTATCTATC
>WNWU01000084.1:1125769-1182678 GCA_012654045.1 Ptyas mucosa
ATTTGTCTGTCTATATCTGTCTATCTTTATCTCTCTCTCTCATCTATCTGTCTGTCTATCACTCTCTTCTGTCTGTTGATTGATCTATCTATCTCTATATCCATCTATCTATCTATCTATCTATCTATCTATCTATCTATCTATCTATCTTCCATCTCTATATATATATCCATCCATCCACTTATCTACCAAGCCATCCCTCCATCCTAACCCTATCTGTCCATCCAACACTTCTATCCTTTCTTCCTTCCTCCCTCCCTCCCTCCCTTCTCTTTAACTTTCCTTTCTTCCTTCTCTCTAATCTTCCTTTCTTCCTTCCAACCATCCAATCCACTCTTCCATCCATCCCTTCTTCTTCTTCTCCTCCTCCTCCTCAGGTGCTGCGTCTCAAACAGGCCCTGCAGGACAGCCAGGCCGAGCGCGAGAACGCCGTCCTGGATAAGGAGCTCCTGGCCCAGCGACTCCGCAACCTGGAGCAGGAGATGGAGACCAAGCGGCGATCCCAGGACGATCGATCCCGCCAGGTCAAAGCGTTGGAGGTTTGTACGGTCTCTGAACGGATCCCACTCTCTCTCCTTTTGGGCGTAGCTACAGGTAGTCCTCAATTTATGACCAGACTTGAGGCCAGAATATCTGTTGCTAAGCGAGACAGAGGTGCAAAGTAAGCCGTGCCCAATTTTACAGCTTGTTTTGCCGCCGTCATTGCTTCCACTCGCCAGCAGAGGGCAGTGTCTGCTCTCAAACTAACTCCCCTTTTTATTAAATTCGGCACTATGCTAACCTGTTTTTGCAATAACCCCAATTAATTTTCCGTGCGTTTCCCTCCCAAAAAAACCCCGAAAATGCTAGAGATGGCATTTTTCATACTGCAAAACGTTGCATTTTCCACAAGGCAGCATTTTTCTAGAAGAAAAATAAAGATTTTTTTCCCCCTCCATGTTAAGAAAGGCAGCCAGCTCCAGGGCAGGAAAAAAAAAAAAAGAAAAATTACCGGCCCATTTGCTAAAACTCAACATAAAACAGTGACTTTTCCCTCTGTTTTCTAAGCGCTCGGTGGATCCCGAAAGATCCTGGCGCCCTTGCTAAGCCCATCCCTGTGTTTACAGGATAAATCCAAGCGCCTGGAAGTGGAGCTGGATGAAGAACGCAACGCGGTGGAGCTTTTGACTGAGAGGATCAACCGATCCAGAGATCAGGTGAGCCGCGTTCGGCCTCGGACCTCACCCCAAGCCCTAATGAGTAGAAAGCGGGTACCTTGGTGGTTGCAAAACGCAGAAACCCACTTTTATGGTGGACACCCCGAAAAATCTCACACGTTGCACGTTATTTGGACCTCAAAGTTAATTTATCTCCTTCCCTGCCAGATTACCTCCATATTTTAGACTTCAGTGTCATTCAGACAAACTCTTGGCCCTGCCGTTGGTTTGCAAGCAATAAAAGAAAAAAATTTTTTGTCTTGCATTGAACCAGCGAGGTTCGGCGTTTCCCGTCTTTCTATGTTGTACGAAATCTGCAGGGCACGTCAAAGCAGATCGAGGCTGTGTCTGTCAGTGCGTTTAAATCCCTTCTCATCCTCCTCCCAGCCCTTCCCGGCGCTGTCAATGCCTATATTTAGTTTTCTTGCAAGACTAACATTTCCTTGCGTTTTAGAACTGTGTCACCCAAGCAATTTGGGGAGGGGAAAAAATAAATCAGGGAAAAAAAACCCAACCAAGCGAAAGATGTTTTTATTACTAAGATTTGCAAACGTCTAGACAATCTGTAGCGTAAATATTGTCATGGAGCCATTCTTGCAAAGGGAAGGGTTGGACTGGGCTTAAGATCAAATGCATTTGTAACATAAAGCAGGATTCGAACTGGAGACTCCTTGGTTTTCAGCTCGGCCTTTTTTTTTTTTTTGGCTGCCGAGGGTCCCGGTTGTTCCGTTGACAAGGGGCTAAAAGAAACCTGGAAGGTTCAGGAGAGGGATTTGTGCAAGAAAACAGGCCTAGGAATCCCTTCTGGGCCCTGATGGAGCCTCCCCATTCAGGTGCAGCGTATCACTGCATGGTTTCAGCCGGCATCCCTGGGGGAATTCTTCAAATTTCTTGGACTGCTCCCTAAAAGGAGAAAGCTTTTCGGGGCCAGCCTTTGAGCTCTTTTTGGGTGTCTTAATCTGAGTGGAGCCTCCGTGCGCAGGAGCAGTCTACCTTTGAGCAGGAAACACTGGGAGATTATAGTTCGGAGAGGCATCCGTCAGCCAGGATGGGCACCCGGTGGCCAGATTTAAGTTTATCTCTCCCCACCCCCCATTCTTTCTCTCTCTTTCCTCCCTTCCTCGCAGATCGACCAACTTCGAGCCGAGTTGCTGCAGGAACGGTCTGCCCGCCAAGACTTGGAATGCGACAAAGTTGCTTTGGAAAGACAGGTAAGGCTGTGACAGGAGGGCAGAGCAGGGATCCCGGGCAGTCCTCGCACTTACGACGGTTCGTTTAGCGGCTGTCTGAAGTTAGGACACCAGCGCAGTCCTCACACTTACGACCCTGGCGGCATCCCTACAGATCAAAATTCAGATACTGAGCCATTTAATCACAACGCCGGCAGTGTCCCCAGGGTCAGGCGATTGCCATCCAGAATAGAGCCTCCCAACATAGGAGTAGTCTAGCTCAATAGGCATGGAGGATCGCTGGAAGGCTTCACGCTTTCCTGCCAGGAGGGTGAATCCCATTCGCACAACTACTTAGCAACACCTGGTGGATTTTTCTTTTTTGGGGAGGCTCTCCCCAAAATGTAACCTAGATCCGTGTTAAGCCGGCTTTGCATTTCGAGAAGACGCTGCTTCTGGGCTTTTAACCTGGTTAAACAGGAGAAGGTGGCTTGTTTTCCTTAAGACTTTCTAGCGCTGGTACATTGGAAACAAGACAATTTTTAATTCAATGGGAGTTGCAGTGCCAAAAATGACCCACTGGGTAGTGCCTTTTCTTAGCCCCACTTCCGAACAATTAACAAGGTTCTGGACTCAACAGCACTCCTCTTCAGACGGACCTTATTCTTCTTTTCTTTGGGGGAACCCCACCCCCACCCCCCAGCATTGTTTGATTTACAGGCCAAAAACTTTCCCTTTCAAACAACACAAAATTCATTTTTCACCCGGCCAGTTTTTGAAGCTCTAAAACACATGCAATGCCCCCATTCGCCTAATTATGAAATTCGTTATATTTTAGCTTCCCGTAGGCCCAAATTCAGCCTCCTTTCACGATTTTTCAATGGAAAAGATGCATGTTTTTGCTCTTTCCCACAGAGTTTTTTCCGCTCCAGCCAAAAAGAAGGACCTCACTTCTTTTTCTGCTTTTCGTAGGAAAAAAAAAAACACCACCGGGAATTCAGACAAGCTGAATTTTATTCCTGTTGCTAAAGCAATAAAATTATCATTGTTGCTGATCCAAAAAACTTTCTTTTTCTCCACCCTCTCCATGCGGTAGACCAACTCCCGACAAGTTTGAACTTGGCTTGAGGATGTTTACGGACCTTTTGAGGTTCCACGCAGCTCTTAAAAAGGAAAAAAAAAAGAATTTTTTTCCCCTTTGTTCTACCTGGCCACAGTTCACTGCAAAATAATAATAATAATGCCTGTTATATAACTCAGCAGATGAAAAAGAGAGATTATTTTCTCTCTCTTTTTACTAGGCAGACAGGAATTACACAACCTTACATTTTAATTGTAGGCTCGTTGTTTATAATCACAACGTACCGACTCAGCCGAAATTTTCGCGCTGCCTTTCGCTTCGCCCTGGCTCCTCTGCGCCCCGCTGACGTGACCCCCCTGTGCATTTGGCAGCTTCCGAGCAGGTCTTGATTGGCCGGGTCACTCCGCTCAGTGGAACAACTTTGAATAACTCGAGCCAGCACGCCAAGCTGCACTGAGCAAAATAATATTTATTTATTTATCACATTTTTCAACCATCTGTCTCCCTCACCAGGGGGATGGACGTTCTGTGTGTTTCAGGAGGGGGGAAATCTAGGCTTGAGCGGAAAGAATTATCCACTTCTTTGGTATTTTAAGGAAGTCTCCGGATTGATGTCGTCTTACACAAATTATACGTTTCTGTGCAGAAAGAAGAAATAATAAACTTATAAGTAACTGGAGGGAGGGGAATTGCTTTCCTCCTGATTTTAGTGTTCTCACATTTTCAAGAAACAGAAACAGAGCTGTGGGTTTGAGCTGTCACCTTTCCCAGGTAGACCAGACAGGAAAAACATCCAGATGCATTAATCCTATTTTATTTTAAGGTTACCTGGACAGAATCTTGCAAGCGTGAAAGTATATATATTTCCCGCCATATTTTTTACACCGCCTGAGAAATATTTCCTTTCTGACTTTTTTTTTTCTCCACCCGTTACGCAGCTGAGGGCTCCGCACTCCCTTCTCCAATTCTTCCCTAATCAGCATTTCGTTCCTCCATCCTTCAAGGTCATTCTCACATCCCACTATTGGGTTTCCTCCTTGGAACCAGGACTCCCAAATGCTGCCAGGAAGAATCACCTGTCTAATCCTGGGAATGGAAGGATTTTTTGGGGGGGAAGGATCCCCCTCTAAACTTCTCCATTCCTTTCTATCATTTCCTCCCCTCCCCCACTCCTGTTGCCAGAACAAAGACCTCAAAAGCCGGCTGACCAGCAACGAAGGGCTGCAGAAGTCCAGCGCCAACGTCTCCCAGCTGGAGTCGCGGATCCAAGAACTTCAGGAGAAGCTCCTGGTGGAAGAGAGGTAACCCTCCGCGCGTTTCTCTTCGTGATGTTCACTCACCTGGTTTCTGGTCCCCCCCGAGGCCAAGACCAGACAAAACAAAGTCACAACCAAGCTGTGGTCCTCACCATCAGACGGGCTTTAATTCCGTAAAGTAGCCACTTACTTCATCAAAATACATGGATGTGGTTTCTGGCCTCCTTGAGATAATTGCCTGCTTCTGTCACACACGATGAATCTGTGGTTGATCCCAGAAAGCTTCCTGGGATCACATCCAACGATCCCGCAAGCCCAGCTTGTCTTCCCCCGAGGCCATTTGTCTGGTGGCCTGGGAATGATGTGGCCCCTGTCTCTACTACAGGGAGAAAACCGTCTTGCTCTCTTCCAACCGGAAGCTGGAGAGGAAGATGAAGGAGCTGAGCATCCAGATCGACGAAGAGAGGCAGCATGTGAACGATCAGAAGGACCAGGTGAGAACCTGCCAGGTGGAGGCTCAGCTGCTGTTCTTCTCCCCCTGGGAGGAAAGATTGAAGCTCTTGGGTTATGAGGTGTGTCAAAACTCACAAATGAGGCTTGGAAAAGATTCAGTTCCCCAGCAGCTTAAAAAGGTCCCTGAGATCAGGCAATCGGCCGTCTTCCCCACAAGATCTGAAGAAGGTAGGATGGTGGAGTGTTGCTTTGAGCCCCAAGCCATCCTCTGATGTTGGCTTAATGTAGTCGCTTGACAGTTTTGTTCAACCCTAAACCAAGCAAGGTTTAGTTAGCATGATCAATGATCACAGCCTGGAAGCCCGTAACTTCTGTCACAGACTATCCAAATCACTGGCGGAGAACTTCCAGAAGTGACCCACCTAAGAATCTCGGCCCCAGAGCATGCTGGGAATTGTGGTTTCAGCAACCATGGGCGAGGGAGAGGAGGAGTCTCCAACCCACCTCTCAGCTTTGCGGGGCTGACCCTCACCGTGGGCATGTTCTCTCCCTCCCTCTCAAGCTGAGCTTGCGGGTCAAGGCGCTGAAGCGGCAGGTGGACGAGGCCGAAGAGGAGATCGAGAGGCTGGAGGCGGCGCGTAAGAAGGCCCTGAGGGAGCTGGAGGAGCAGCACGAGACCAACGAGCAGCTCCAGAGCCGGGTCAAAGCCCTGGAGAAGGACCTCTGGTGAGCAGACGAGGCCCCTGGGGGTCCACTTTTCTCAAGCGCCCCATCCGTCCTTCCTTCCATCCGTCCATCCATCCACCTACCTGCCCACCTGCCTATCCATCTGTCTGTCCATGCATCCATCTACCTACTACCTGCTTGTTATCCATCCATCCACCCACCTATCTACTTGGCTGTCCATCATTGGCCGGTCTGTCTTTCCACCCATCTAGCTACTTGCCCATCCATCCCTTCCTTACCTGTCCATCCACAGCTCCATCCATCCATTCATCTACCTTCCTACTTGGCTGCCCATCATAGATCCGTCTGTCCACCACCTACCTACTTGTATATCTGTCTGTCTTTTCCTCCATCCCTCCATCCATCCAGAAGGGATGGACAGCCTGCTTATGATGAAATCTGATGGTTGCAAGCAGAACCTCCATGCACAGGGGCAGTTTATCTCAAGAGTATCGCAGTACCACAACGCCTGACTACATTTGGTAGCCCATAACTTTGGACCGTTCCTTCCCTCTGATCCCTGGAAAATGTCTCCCTCCCTTTCCATCGTCTTGGGGTGGAACCCCTCTTGACCATGCCCTCCTGTTTTTTGCCTCCAGGCGCAAGGCAGCGCGTTCAACGGCCGAGTCCTCTCTCCGGGACGACCAGCTGAGTTCGGACGAAGAGTTCGACAGCGCTTACGGCCCGTCCTCCATCGCATCGCTATTGACGGAAGGAAATCTCCAAACCAGCTCCTGTTAAGGTCCTCTCAGGGTTTGTTTGGATGCTCTCTAAAGATCCCCTGGGAACTTCGCAAAAGCCACGGTGGGGCGGGATCCCTGCCTCACGGGGAGAAAAGGGTTTCTTCCCCATTGGGGGGGGGGGGGGTGTCACCAAAACAACCAACTTCTTGATTTAAAAAACAAAATTGGAGGAAAGATTTTTATTTTTGGTCGCTACCGGATGGAAAACCAGAGCCCCAGTTTGTAAAAGAAAAACTGAATATTATTTAGTGTTTTTTTTTTTAAAAAAATCTGGTTCTCAGGGCATTGATGAGCGGTTAAAATAACAGAGCCTCCTTTTAAATATGTATATTTTTTTGTACATACGTCGGGGTTGCATGGAGATGGCGACGGGCGTGCAATTATATTGCAGAACAATCCAGAATGTTAAAAATGGGGGCTTGTTGCATGGAATGGAAGCCAAAGGGATTTTCTTCATCCTGGCCTGTTCAAGTCCCTCTGGAAGAAATATTTGCGGTTTCCCCAACTGAATCTTTCCTGCATTGGCTTGGCTTGTGTTCCCCAACCCCACCCCCACCCCCGCCACAAAGAAATCTCAACCAGAGGTGGCCTTCCGGATGTGTCTGAATCCCAAACTCTCTTCAGACCCCTGGCTGGAGATCTGGTGGCGGGTAGTTCCGCAGGATCTGGAAGACAGCTGCCGCTCTCCGATTTTTCCTCCTCTGTTCTTCTCGTTTTAAAGGAGTGCCTTTCCCACCTTCTTCCCAAGAAGAAAAAAAAAAAGATAATTTTCAGTGGACAACTAGAGGTCACGTAGACCTTCCCACTTAGAAAGCAGTGAGCAGTTTTGGCAAACCCCCCCCCCCCCCCCCCCCCCCCCGGAGCCCTCCCCCCAACTTCGGTTTTTTTCCCCCCATTCCACCCGCCAGAGTGGGGTTGAAGATGGTGGAGAGTTGCCGAAAATGGAGACGGTTGGTTCTCTATCCATCGGTCACAAGAAGCAAATTCATGCAAAAAAATATCCCACTGCAACCCAGATTTAATCTGCAGTATGTACCTCTTTCTGACTTTGGGGTGCGTATTCTACAGACAACACCCCTTGTTTTTATGATTTTGAAAAACAGTCGGATTGTAATCTTCATGAAATCAGCATCCTCGGTGCTCCTTTACAAGACGTCCGTCAATGGAAGACTCCGGTTTACAACCGGGGCCCATAAAATGCTATCCGCTATCTGATATTTGGGAACCGAGAAGTCCCATCATCCATTCCTCCAAGCCCAGAGGCTGATGGGACTCGGAACACCTTCCGCTGAAGACAGCAGCGCAGGCGGTCGTATCTCCCCGGTTAGAAGGAACGCAACTCTGTTGTGAAAATAAAATGACACCAGAGCAGAGTCAAAACCCGGTAACCTGTCCGAGAGAGGGGGGGGGGGGAAATGGAAAGAAAATAATAATAATAACCCCCCTTTTTTTACAATTTTCTTCTTTAACTGGAGCCCCAAACTTGCCTTCCCATAGCATCTCTTTCGGAGGCAGGATTGGATGCTAAATTGGCCATTTTTAAGAACGACGCGGCTGCAGCAACGAAATTTCCCTCCGTTGTTTTTCCAGTTCCAGTTGTGTTTTCAGGGCAAAAGAGGCAGCCCATCAGCCATGGTGCGTCGACAGCTCCTTGGCATTCCTGCGTGATCCGGATTCCTGTTTGGTGAGGCGGGTTTTGAACCCGTCAGTGAGCTTGCAGAGAAGAACGCGGCTGCTTTGCAAAACCCTGCAGCGTTACCCAATTTATTTTTTTTCCAGGGGCTGCTGCTTCCTCGGTTTTTCTCTCTTGGGACCCACCTCAGGTTCCACCAAAAATCACCTCTCCAGGCCTCGCCTGGCACCGAGTGCCTTATTGTCAGTGAGCAAAAGGAAACTTTTTCCTGGCCTGGTTGCCCCAGGAACGTGCTCGGAAACGCAACGCAGATCCGTACCTTGGCACCCAGCCGGTTGGGGTGGGGGATTCTGGGAGTCAAAGTCCCCAGATCTTAAAAATTTCCAAGGTTGGACATCCCCTGAACTTTTAAGGCATGGCCGGCAATCCTGCTTCTGCAAAATTCCACCAATGAATCTGGATTAAATTTGGAAATCCCAATCTGGAGGAAATATCGGCGTTTTTCATCAAGTCATCAAGGCGTGAATTTTTTTTTTCTTTCTTTCAACAAAGCTCAACTTTATCTACAAGCCCAACTCCAAATGTTTCATTTCCTATTTTTTTTTTTAATCAAACGTCAAAACCATCCAAGTTTTGAGCCGAGACGATGAGATTTGCAATGGAGCTGTACGATTTTAAATAGCTGCTAATGCAATCCGGGCTGAATTTTAAGAATGGATCATTTTCTGATTTCCTGGAACTTTATTATATATATATAACATATATATATATAACATATATATATATATGTATATGTATACATATACATATGTATATGTATATTTTCCTCGGATCAAAATCAAACCCCTTGTATGTTGATTTTTTCAAATAAAAGAGCTATATTTATCGAATTGTTTGGCTACCGGTCCTTTTTCTTTGGATTGGATTTGTATCCTTACTGGATTAGAAACTGGACAGGATTTCTTTCCTTCCTTTCCTTTGGGGCTAATTACAAATATTTTCACATATTTTCACATCATTGTGCAAAACCCGCCTCTGTTTCTACATCTCTATCCCACAATGTCTCTTCTATACTTCCATATTTGGCGTCCTTCCTTTCCCACCTCCATACAATCCTAGGTTTGTGCCACATAATTCGATTCCAAAGAACGCTTTCTGCCTTTAAAACTTTTCTTTCTCTTTGCAATCGCCAGACATTTATCTCAGTTCCCCACCCTGCACCTGATCTCTGGAAAATCCACTTTATCCTCCGCCATAAATATTTTTTTTATTCGCCGGTCCTTTTTTTATCGCTCGCAGGCGGCTTTTCCCCGTTCACCGCCTCGCTTTGCGGTGTCCGGCCAAGCCTCGCGGAGACCACAAGAAAAGTATTAAAATCCCCATTTTCCCACCCTATTTCTCGGTGGGTGCTCCTCAGAGCAAAATTGATGACGCAAAATTCGCCTTCCCAGAAAACAGCACCCAACTTTGCCAAGATCCCAAAATAAGGGTGCCCTTTTGCATTGTTGAGATTCTTTTCATTCAGAAAATAAGATTAAAAAAAAAAGAGTTGCATTTATACCCAGAACAAAATCCTGCTCAATTCGACTGGTGCCTTTAGTTTGATGTCTCAAACTCTGGAAGAAGGAGGAGGAGGAGGAGGAGGAAGAAGAAGAAAGAAGAAGAAAGAAGAAGGGGGAGGAGGTGGAAGAAGAAGAAGATTATTATTATTATTATTATTATTATTATTATTATTATTATTATTATCATCATCATTATTTTAATGCCATCTTTATCATTAGGTGTGATCTTCCCAAGCGTTTAATCCAGGTTTTGGCTTATTTCGAGGTTCAATCTGGTTTATTAACCACGGTTTATGGGCCCTCATCAAGCCATCTTTGACCTTAGCTAACATCTCAAGCCAGCTTCTGCCTCTGAGAATATGCAGAGTTCTTGCGCTGGATTGGGGGAGGGAGAGAGAAAGGGGTTGCCTTGCCTTGAAAGGGGTGGATTGAGGCAAGATAACAGAATAGGGACCTTGGAGGTCATCTAGTCGAACCCCCTGCTGAGCCAGGAGACCCTATCCCATTTCAGACAAACGTTTGCCCGCTGTCTTCTTAAAAAGCCTCCAGCCTTGGAGCACCCTACGACGCTTCTGGAGGGAAGCCTGATGCCCTCGAGGGTTCCCACTTCCCATTCCCGGCCCCTGAGTCACAAGAGCGGCTACACGAGACCCGTGGCCTCAGTTTCCTTTCCGTGGAAGACAAACAAAAGTGAGTCACCCTGGAGTGCATTCCTTCCCGTTGGTGAACTTTGAGGCTGGGTGTCAAGACGCTTAAAATGCCAGCTTTAATCTACGCGGGTGAGAATTGGAGATTTTTTTTTCCTTTGCTTCTTTTCCTAAGCCGCTTATTAGGATGAAACCATCATCCAGCAGCTGGTGGGGAAGGAAGATTGACACCCTTACTGGGTGGTTTCCTTTTTTTTTTTATTTCCCCCTTGGGCAGGGAAGAGGAAACATAAAACACATCCTTCTTCATTTTTGGCTTTAATGAATTAAAGACAGGGGGAAAAAAACCCTGCAGAAAAATGACACACAGAATTCTTTTTTTCACCTATGTGTGTCACTGAAACTTTTAAACCAGGAGATTAAAAAACAATTGCAAACTAATATAAAGAAAGGAGAGGGGAGAAAACTCCCCCCCCCCCATCAAAAGCCTTGTATGTTGATTATTTTTTTTAAAAAATAATATTTTATAATAAAGGGGGAAAGAAAGAAAGTTGGAACGGGAGCGAAAGACAACAAAAGAGGTAGAAAATGGCCCTTCGCAGCAGTTATAAGTAGAAAAAAATATTTAATCTTTCTTTTTTAAAGTTATGTCCCTCTTCTTTCCATCCTCTCTCCTGTCTAATGGCCCAATAATAATAATAATAATCTCTTTATTTATTTTTAGGCAAAAAAAGCGATGCAAGGAATTCCAAAGGAAAATGGCATTTATTCCTAGAATCTGGAGTTGTTGCACCCAAAGAAATTGGGGCCCAAATATATATATATATATATATATATATATATATATATATATATATATAAAATAAGGATCCAAAGCTATTATTCACTGCCCCTTCCAATTCATCTCCAATCATAAAATGAACAAATGAATTAAAATGATACATTAATTAATTAAATAATCATAATAAAATCCGCTGCTTTAAGAAGGGACCAAAAGATCTATCTAGAATTCTAAAAGCTATCCGCCCCATGAAATGGAGCCTCCGAGTATAGGAGCAGTGTACCTTTGCAGGTTCAGAGCACAAACAAAAGGCCATTGCGCTCGCGTTACCCAATTAGCCATTTCGTCATCGATGAGATCAATTCGCTCTTTTGTTTTAGAACCCAAGAACCATGTAAGTTTTGTGACAATGTTTTAACAACTTTCTTATGCAACCGCAACCTGTTGGGGATGTGGCCTTGTCAGTTTCTCCATCTGGAATATTCCCCCCCAAGGCCTAAAACCTGAGGGCACCCCAGGTGAATCGCAGCTCAGCTTAGACAAGGCTGGATAAGACATTGGAGGGCTCATTGTCCTCCTTTCACCTGCTTACACAAGTGTCTGTCTCTCTGTGTGGGTGTGTTAAGACACACAGGTTGTCCCCGTGTCAAGGTTGGGAACTCTAGGGTGGCTTGGGTGCCAGGCCCTGTTGTGAAAACTCAGGCACGGCCTTTGTGTTTGTCTCTTCTTTGTGCAATAACTGCGTGTGACGTCCGGCTAGAAAATCGTATTTTGGAAGGAGGAGGAGCAGGAGAAGAAGAAGGGAGGATGAAGGAGGAACAGAATCAGGAGGAAAAGGAGGAGGAGAGATGATAGAGAAGGGAAAACAGAATGAGGAGGAGGAAGAGGAAGAAGAGATGAAGGAGAAGGAGAGATGGAGGGGAGGAGGAGGAAGAAAAGGAAGAAGAAGCGGAAAGAAGGAAGAGGAGGAAGAAAAGGAAGAGGAACGGGAAGGAGGAGGAGGAAGAAGAAGGGATGAAGGAAAAAGAGATGAAGAAGAGGAGGAAGAAAAGGAAGAGGAAGAAGAAGAAGCAGAAAGGAGGAAGAGGAGGAGGAAGAAGAGGAAAGAGGAAGGGGGAGGAGGAGGAGGAAGAAGAGGAAGAGAAAAAAGAAGAAGGAAGGAAGGAAAAGAAAGAGAAAGAAAGAAAGAAAGAAAGAAAGAAAGAGAAAGATCAAACCAGTTACAGATAAATTCCACTCTGCCAATGGAAACTGCCAATTCTCCAACCCTAACCCTTTCAGACTTCTGGTCCAGAAACGGAGCCTTTCCACTTTTCTACCAATTCCAGATGCCCAGATTTCGGGGAGGTGAGGGTGGGGCTCCTTCCCTTCCTGGAGGTTGGAGAAGAGCCACCTTAGCTTAAAAGAAAAGGAAAAGGAAAAAAAAAAAGAGGCATCCTTGGCTCAGCCCCAGTTTTTATTTTAAGCTTTTAATCCCCTTTGCTTTTCCCCAGACGGGTCGGTCAGCCAAGATGCTCCCAGGCGCTTTCCCGCGGGTTTCCCTTCTCTGCCAGCCTCGCCCAGGTGGTGATAAGAGAGGAAAACTCCTTCAATTGCTCAGCAAAATCGGCTCCTTCCTCCTTTAACCCCGGTTATCAGTCGCCGTGACTCAGCTGAAAGGAGAAGCCGCCCGGAGGGTTCAAATCACCCCTTTAATTCTCTTCTCCTCCTTCCTGGTCGCTTCCTCCCTCTCTCCGCAGCCACCCTGTTTCCTTCTCCCCATCCTTCCTTTCCCCAAAGCCTCCAGAACCAACCGGGGGGGATGGGTGCCACGTCAGGACAGAAGAGCTTCCCCTGTGAGACTTCAGCCTGTCGAGTCCTGATGGCCTCTTTGGGCTCCATTCAACGATGGGTGAAGCTCAGGAAAGCATAAAAGGACGTGAAGGATTTGAGCCAGTGGTGGTATTCAGGCGGTTCAGGCAAACAGGTGGATGGTGAGCCCGCCCCCTCCCGCCCAGTGGAGGGTTGCTACCGGTTTGCCTGGTAGCGGCGGCGATGAGAGGCTCTGCCCACCCGCCCGCCCGCATGAGAGAACCGGTAGCAAGCTTAATTGAAACCCACTAGTGCCCGGCGCTGTGCCGTCCCATTTAGCCACGTTTTCTAAGTCACGTGCATGCATGCAAGCCACGTGTGCTCACATTTTCGGTGCGTGGAGAACCGGTGGTAAAATTATGTGGAAACCGGCCCCTGCTTTGAGCCCAAGGTGGAAAAAAATTGAGGGAGACCGCATCTTCCTTGGCTTAAGTAGAACCCCCATGGGCAGGGGCAGTCTACAGTAGTCCTTGATTCGTGATCATGACGGAGCCCAAAATCTCCGTCGGTAAACCAAGACAGCTAAGCGATTTTTGCCCCCCCCCCCTTCCATTTTACAACCTTCCTCGCCACGGTTGTTGAGCGAACCACAGCAGCTGTTAAATGAGTCACATGGCTGTTAAGCGAATCCGGCTTTCCCCCCCTTCCGCCCCCCCCCATTGACTCTGCTTGTCAGAAGGTCGCGAATCACGTGACACTGCAACCGTCGTAAATGTGAGTCAGTTGCCAAAGCGTCTTGAGTTTTGATCACGTTGACCCCGGGGGGGGGAAGCGGCAAATGGTCGTAAATGTGAAAAATGGCCGTAAGTCACTTTTTTGAGGTTGTTAAGTGTGAAAAATGGTCCTAAGTCTCTCTTTTCAGCGCCGTTATAACTTCGAATGGTCATTAAATGGACTGTTGTAAGTCGAGGACTACTTTCATAGGGAAAAACCAAGCTATTTATCCATGGCACACACTGACATATATATGTACGTTACCTTTGGGTCATGTTTTAGGATGGAAATCCGACACCCAGTGCTCAATTCCACCTCCGGGCACTACACAGATACTCTGCCCCTGTACAGGGAGGCTCCATTTAACCCTTGAAATGCCCTGCCATTCTGTACTTGGACAGTTCTCCCCCACCACCCACCACCCACTCCCCGCTCTGCTGAGAGGACAACCCCACGTTGCCTTGGCTTGCAAAAAACCCGGTTGGCCATTCTTTCTTGCAAATCAGTTGTGTGTTATTATGCTCCTTCCTTAATTCCCCGGAGAAGGGGGGGGCACCTCTGCCCAGTTTGGGGAGCCCAACCAGCTGCTTCAGCCACTGGTTCCAGCTGGGCAAACAGGTGGAGGAGGAGGAGGAGGAGGAGGAGGAGGAGGAGGAGGAGGGCAGCTGTGTTGCTGCGGACGGGATGAGCTCACCGCTCAGGAACGTAGCAATTACGGCATCCTCAAGAAGAAGAGGAGGAGGAGGCCGAGCGACACACCTTGACGCGCAGGGATGGAGAGGTGGCGGCAGGACCGGCTGGGTAGCTTCGGCGGGCAGGTGAGACGATGGTGGTGCACGGAGGGCCCGAATCCCGGAGAAGCCAAGGAGCTCTGGGCACGGTCGAGGAGATTCTCCCTGCCGGCTGCGGCCTTGGGGAATCCACCCGGACCCCGCCTCGCCAGTCCTGCCGGGGAAGAGAACAACAAATGGTGGTGTATCCAGGTGAGTTTCAACACAGCATCCATGGAGAAAGAGAAAGAGAGTATTTGTGTTTTTGGAAGGGAGGCACGGACTTTTCTGCTGATTTCTGGCACCGGGGTTGGCAGCTGGCAGCCCCTCTGCCCAGCCCGGCCTGTATGAGGCCAAGACGGAAAAAAAAAATATGGAATTATACAAATAATTACGCTGCATCTCATTTCTTGTCTTGTTGTGCATTTTGTTGGTGTCCAAACGGGCTTGTTCTTCCCATGTTTTCCCGGACGGGTGTTTGATCCTAAACGGAGCCTCCTCCAGCAGTGCAGACTATCCTCAAAGTCCCAACCCCGCAGAGTTTCTCGCTCCGTATCTTTTGATTTCCAAATCCTTCTGGCTGTTTTCCAAAAATGTTTCTCTCTAGCTGTCGATTTGACGCTCGGTGAGAAAAACACCCTGCTCGCTTACTGCCAAAATGTTGTTGTATTCCCCCATCCGGTTGGAGAAACGACACCCCAGGCAGGTTGGACAGTCTAACTTGACGAAAATACGCTCCGTAAATGAAATTACGAGTTCTCAAACTCTTCCCGGCTACTGTTACAACATCTTCGAAAGGAAAATAAACGACACAACGGCCTTTCAGTTGTTGTTGCGCTACGGTTGTCACAACCCATGTTTTTCCAGAGAGAAAACAGACGCAGGCTGTTATTCACATCCGCTACCGTGTGAGAGTAGCTGATTTAAACGTTCGTAGCGGGCTCATTTGCCTGACATTTATTCCATTCCTCCTCGGTTAATGCAAATAATAAATTTGCATTTTGGCAGAACTGCCACGCTGTTTTTCAAATATCCAGGGAAACGGCTTGGGGGGAAACGCCAGAAGAGTTTAGACAACCATTTGTGTGAAATAATACCGGGACTCCTGCTTGAGCAGGGGGTTGGACTAGAAGACCTCCGAGGTCCCTTCTGACTCTTGTTATTTTTATGCTTATTTGGCTAAAATCCCAACAATTAAAGGAAAAATACTGTCTAGCATTCCTTGATTATACATCTGTTTTGCTTACAAGGCTCCATTAATGAGTGGCTAGGTAGGTAGGTAGGTAGAGAGAGAGGATGGATAGAGAAATCGATAGAGAAATATGATATAGAGGATTGATAGATGATAGATAGAAAGATAGAAAGATAGAAAGATAGAAAGATAGAAAGATAAATAAGATAGATGATAGACAGATATAGAGGATGGATGGATAGATGATAAATATAGAGGATGGATGGATAGCTGGATGGAGATAGATAGATAGATAGATAGATAGATAGATAGATAGATAGATAGATAGATATAGAGGATGGATGGATGGATGGATGGATGGATCGATGGATCGATGGATGGACAGACAGAGACAGACATGGAGGATGGATGGATGGATGGATAGATAGATAGAGGATAGATAGATATAGAGGATGGATCGATGGATGGATGGATGGATGGATAGAGATAAGAGATGGATAGATGATAGATATAGAGGATGGATGGATGGATGGATGGATGGATGGATGGATAGATAGATAGAGATTGATTGATAGATAAAAATAATTATAGCCCAGTTTATTACAATCAACAATTTAGATGTGTTTAGATGCCTTGATGGAGGACCCAAAATCTTTGGAGAAAACCAATTTTGATCCCTTTGGAAAGAAAATTCAGCTGCGTTTTGCTGACAAAACCTCTTGAGCGATGGGAAGGGAGGGACGGCACCTCGGTGGCGTCCGATATTCCTCCATTTTTAAAAAAAACCGTTCGGATGCCCGTCGTTCCGCTCGACGTGCACCGAGCCGTTTGCGAGCACACAACAAATGTGACATGCTTTTGTGCACGCCAACCGACAGAATCCGGTCGGACCCGTTGGGCAAGTTGTTTCTTCCACGGTTGCAAAGTGCAGCTTTATCAACGAAGCTCTTGCCTCACCTTCGGATGAAAGCAGCCAAGTCGCAAATAGGTCAACGCGTTGGCAGCCTCCGGCGTGCCCGGCGGTGGGAAAAATTAAAAGCGAGAAGGAGGGAACCAACGGCAGCCACCGAGGGAGCGAGTAACTGGATTTACGCGTCGTAGGAAGCCCCTGTGGTGTTGTTCAGTGGCTGCCCTCGACTTACGACCGCAATGCAGGTTAATTTTCAGTTGCTACGTCAGACGGTTGTTAAGTGAATTTGGCTCCCTTTTAATCCCCTTTCTTGCCAGCGTTGTTGAGGGAGCCGCTGCTCTTGTTTCAACTCGTTATCGAGGTGGTTGAGTTGAATCTCGCTTCCCCGGGACACTGCCGCCGTCACAAATGTGAGTCAGTGGCCAAGCATCTGAATTTTTAACCACGGTCGTAAGTGTGAAACAGGGTTCCCTTTTTCCGTTGCCATTGTTCTTTGCATGGTCACTAAATGCACTTATGATGGTTGAAGCAAGCTTTGGACAAGCAACGTCGACGGGGAAGCCGGATTCGCTTAACGTCTGCACGGTTAACGTCTGCACAGTTCACTTAACAACGGTGGCAAAAAATAAAAAAAGGTGGTGAAATCCATCTTAAATAACTCAGTTAACAACTCTTTTGCTTAGCAGAGGAAATTCCGGTCCCGATTGTGGCCGTAAGTCGAGGACTCCCTGGCTTTGATGAACCCAAGTTAAGCAAACCGTGATTTAGGCTGTGCCCAAACTCTATCCATCACCCCAAACTGGGTTTGATGCCTCGGTTGCCAAGGGGCTGGGCGTGTCCCCCGCTGAGCCACAAACCTAGGTTTACAAGCCGCAGCGAGAAGCCAGCCAAACCATTAAGGGTGTGTTTGTGTTGTTTGTGGGAGCAAATGTTTGGAAAACTCGATTTTAAGGCTGGCATCAGACCAGAGGGTGGAGTTCGGCTGGGGGGGAGATTTTTTCCCCCCCCCCCCCCCACCTCCCGGAGACGGAGCAGAAACCAGGATCTGTTTTCAGGAACGGGGAGATTCTGGCAGAGGGATCTCTGTAATTTGGCTGGCAACCCATCTTTTTCATACGCCCAGAGGATGGATTTAACAGGTGCTGCTTCAACCAGAGCGGAAAAACAAGCCCAGGAAAATACAAGGCCAGAGCCCAGTCCTCTCCCCCTTTTCCTCGCCTCCCTGAGGACTAGCTCCTTTGTTGGCCTTTTCAACTTGGTCTGCATGGAGGTGATGTTTGTGCAAAACTATCGTCCAGCTCAGTGAGAACCAAGAACATTTTTTGGCATCGTCCTTCTGAATGTTGAGACTTTACAGTTTCTCAACTGTAGTAGTTTGTCAACTTTGGTAGTTTTAAGATGGAGGGGGAACGGACTACAACTCCCAGAATTCCCCAGCCAGCTTGCTTTCATGGACTGCAACTCCCAGTGTTCCCAGCTGGCATAGAATTCTGGGAGTTGAAGTCCACCCGTTTTAAAGCTGCTTAAGATTGCTAACACTGCCCTAGAGGAAGGTTAGAGAGAGAATTGCTCCCCTGGCATGGCCAAATGCACTTTGTCCATGCTCAGAGACCATTAGGACTCTCTTTCCGTTTTCATGTGTACGTAATTCTTCCATATGGATTTTTTTTTTTTAATCTCCCTCCACGGCTTAAACCAGTGTTGGTAGCTTTAAAACAGGTGGACTTCGACTCCCAGAATTCCCTAGCGTACTACCTTCACGGACTGCAACTCCCAGAGTTCCCCAGACAGCATGGAATTCTGGGAGTCGAAGTCCAACTGTTTCAAAACAGCCAAGGTTGGGAAAAAACACTGGCTCCAAGGGAGCTTTTTTTATAAAATTTAATTCCCTTTTATTCCGTTTATATTGCCGCCCAATTCAGCTGAATGGGATTGAACTCCGGGCCGTTCTTAACAGCCGTAGGACCCGACGTTAATAACAGCCGCCGAGAATTGGGCGGTGAAGGATTTTTAAGAAATTATTGTTATTCCTGAAAAAGCTGCTTTATTGTTATTGTTGTTGTTCTAGACAGCACAGGAAATGACGTTGAGGCTGACATTTCATGGAAAATAGCAATAAAATTTAAAAACACCTGCATTTCTGGGCAGTCCAACCACACCTATCCACCCTCAATCACCCCCCTGGGGGAAATTCTCCTTAGGGGTTTCCGTTGGTGGGTTGTGGTGCTTTTTGACACAATTTTGACATGATGAAGGACAGGCAGGAAGAAGTCTTTTTTTTTAAAAAAGGCCCTTAATTACGATTTCCTATTTTTGGTGCAGCTGGTTTTTTTTAAATTTTATTTTATTTTTTTCCCCTCTCCTTCTCCCCGCCCTTAACATCTGGGCGTTTTCGTAGCTTTAAATGCATGGGTTACCTCGCCTCGCCTCCATTATTTTGAAGCAATAATAAAACATATATAATAAATAAATAAAAATGGATCATATTTATCAAATCCAATAAATACAGACAAATCCATCCATACAAGGGCTGTTCCTAATTAAAAAGTTCAGGCCTCTGGTAGAGGCTGGAGCAGACGGATGGCCCATAGCAGGAATCAGGGCCAGCCTCACTCCAGCTCCCATATTGCACAGCCCCCAGCTGGCTGTGGACCATGAGCACTGTAGTCCAGCAGCTGAGCTGGGGAAATCAGCCTCTCTTTTTTCTTTTTTTTCCCCCACCTCCTCCCCTCGCCTACTTTCCTCCTTGCGTCCCCCCACAACTCCCACCCGTTGCTAATTCCTTAATTAATAAAGTTATTTAGAAAAAAAATTCAGATAGAGAATGCTAGAGGACAAGGCGCATGCGCGGAAGCAGAGAGTCGAAGGGGTGGAGCCCAAGGAGGTTCTTCCCCCCCCCACCGCCCCGCGGCACGAGGCCTCTTCAGGAAACCGGCCAACCACCTTCCAGCAGGGGCGTGGCCAGCCGCCGCTAGCGTGGAAGAAGAAAGGCGTGGCTTGGAGCGGGTTCGGAACGCTGGGGGCGTCAGGAAAGGGGCGTGGCCGGTATATAAACGGCGGGCGTGGCGGTCTCCGCCTCATTTGCGCCGGAGCGTCGCGGCGGACATGAGCGCTTCGCGCGGCCTTTGCACGCTGGTGCAGCTGCAGCCGGCAGACGAGCAGCCGGTAAGCGAGCCTGTGCGGAGCCCCTGGACGGGTGGAGGGGGAGCCAATGCAGCTTCATTTTAACCGTTGCATTTTTTTTTATTTTTTGCATTGCTACGTTTCTTTGGCTTTTGGTTTGAAAAGCGCAAAAATTGCCTCCCCCAAAAAAGCAGCGCCGCTTTTGGCTTGGGAAAAAGTCCTGGGAAGTGACGTGCATCAGATAAGGAGGGAGAAACACCCAAAGCAAAGAAGCACCTTTTGCAATATATATTCTGTATCCACAGGGGATATTGCAATAGGGGTAGTTTCCTATTGCACTGTTGAATGACCGCTCGGGAGCGTCCAAAAATCGGATTTTATTTTATTTTTTAAAGTCCGCGCCGGCTGCCACCTTCCCTGAATTTATGTCTCTGCAGTGCAGCGTGGAGAGCCGCCAAAGGGACCCATTTCCTGGGTGGATCCAGGCAGGGGATCCGCTGCCTTTTTCCTGGCGAGGGCCCATCCAGAAGGCTCAGGGCCCCTGACCATGTGCAGAGTTCCTTCTCCTCCTAGGGAAAAGATGCTTTGCATGAACAATCCCCAAGCTTGTCTGATGGCTGTGACTTATGGGAGTTGGGATCCTGCCTATGGAAAGGCCTCCTTTTTTTGCAGTTGATGTGTGTCTTGAGGGGGCTGTTTCAAAGATAGCACCCCATTTTGGGGGGGCCTTTAAACCATGATTGTTGGCTTGGCATTGGCACCAAACCTTGATCGCTGGTGATAATTCATCAATTACATTTTTAAATTTGTTTCAAAATATTAAGGGTGTTTTAAATTTGTATTGGGCCAAAGTATTTAATGGGTTTTTTATATTGTCTTTTAAATTTTGTAGTTTGTGTGTTTTACCATTTTGGCTGTTCACCATAGGACTCAGGGCGGTATATAAATCCGATAATGAATAAATAAATAAAATAAAAATACCTCTGATTGATGGGGGGATGGATGGATTTTTTTCCCCTCTGCTTTTTCTCCCCATCTTCCCTGTGCAAAAGTTGTATTTTTCTCCTTGGAATGGATCCCAACTCCCCTCCCCCCCCCCCCCCCCCCAAATGCATCATGGTTTAGGATATTATTTAGGATGGTAATTCCTTGATCCTGCTGTTGGAACTTGTGCGATTGCAACCTTTATTTAAACAACTTTATTTCGAGGGTGCTTCCCTTAATGTCATGGAATGCTGCTTCTGTTTTTCCTTTCCGGCTCTGTTCGGTTCTGGATCCAAATTTATCTGGATCCAGAATTTGGTAGCGAAGCCTTTCCGGGGGTGGGAGTGTGCGGAAATGTTGACACCCCCCCCCCCCCCCCGATAAATTTGCTTTTGGAGCCTTAAAATGGGAAAAGAATTCGGATCAAAGTGTGATGGATGCCTTGTTCAGTTGGTTCAGACATCCAGGGTGGCAGGCATGGGTAGGCAGGCTGCAGCTGTCTTTTTACGTAACATCTGAGAATTTGTGTATGTGTGTGTTTGTGTTTCCAGGCAGGGTGTGTGCAGATAACTCACACCGGTCCCCGGCTCGGTTTGGAAAATTGAGGAGTCCCGTGGTTGAATTTTATTGAATTATTGCATACATTTCCGTTCGGTAGGCCTCCTGGAGAGCAAAGGAATTTTTATTTATTTTTACATTATTCATTTATCATATCTAAAACTCTCCTCCCCGCCCCCCCATCTCCCTCTCTGAGGAGACCCCGTAAAATAAAACAATTCCTGAATAAACGAGACCCCTATGGCGTATACACCAGGCAAAGTGTTTAGATGCAGCCCGAACTCTGTAAATTAAAGATAGCTCTTTTGGTGCAGTATATACCATTGAGGTCTGTTAATTATATATTTTTTAATGTATCTGTGGTTTGTAAAATAATTTAATTGTGCCTGAATTATTTCAAAGGGTTTTTTTTTTTTGAAAAAAAAGAAAGATGACACTCTTAAACGCATTTTGTATTAAAGATGGATTCCCCCCCCCCCCCCCCCATGGATGAACACAGCGATGGTTCATTGAATCTTACAAACCATCCCTCTTGTTTTAATTTCACTTTTAAAAATGATAATGAAGTACTTTTTAAGCAACCCGCTAGATTGATGCTCAAAGCAGGGAAGGTTTTGGGTTTTGCAACAAACCTTAGAAGAATGTTTAAGGAGGATTGCAAATGAACCAGGTATCTGCCGTTTTTCAAAGCCTGCCCTTAAATGGAAATGTAAGGATTGAGCCGCCTGGCTTGGCAGCCAAGGTGTCAAGTTGCAATCTTTTGCTTCAAGGACAAAAACAGTTCTGAAAAAAAAATAACAAAGATGATTAATTCTGAAGCCGCTACCTCACCAGGTGAAACTCACAAACCCCCCCCCCCCACCTGGCTCAGAGGGAAAACAATGACACAATTTGGTTGTTAGGATTAAAGTTGGGGTGAGGCAGAATCGACGGAGGCCCAATTACTGTTAGTCCTCGATTTACGACCTCAAATTTTCTGTTGCTAAGCGAGACATTCACTAGGGGAACCTGGCCTGATTTTATGACCCAGGCGGGACAGGGGACGACGACGACACACCGTGACCGTCATAAATCCAAGTCACTTGACAGGGGTCTGAATTTTGATCATGTGACCAAAATTACTGCGAACCGTTGTATGGAAAAATGGTTAAAACTCACTTTTTTTCAGTGCCGTGGTGACTTGTACGGACACTAAGCGAACTGACATAAGTTGAGGACTCAGGACAGGAGTCTCAACGTCTCTTCCCCAAGGTAGAGAAAAAGCTGTCTTCTTTTTTTTTCCCCTTCCTTCTTTACAAAAATGCCAAAATCCAAAATTGGCTTTTTTTTTTTTTTTTAGAAGTTGGAAGAAATCATCGGTCTGGCTGCATTGATTAAATTTTCTCCCACGGATAAGACAGATTGCAGAATTCCAGCCCCTCCTTAAAACCAGGACTGATAAGCATATCTGGATAGTGTCATCTCCTGAAAATGTAGTTGGGTGTTGCTTTTCTCGGTCTCTCCTTCCCACCCCCCTTTATTTTTCCTAGCCGTCTGCATTTTCCCACCCGGATTCTTGGAATATTTACAGACTCGGTGCCTCCAAACTTTATCTCCGATTTCTTACAACTTGCCAAGAAAATTTACCTTCCGTTTTCCCCACTCTTCTTTCTAGGATTAATTGCAGACATCCCTTCCTCCTCCTCCTCCTCCTCCTCCTCTTTCCTTGACAAAGTAAAAAAAAAAAAAGACATCTGAGCATGTACAGAGTGTTTGCTCTTTTCTCCTGACGGTGCCTGACATCCAGATCCAGGCGTTGCCCGTTTGAAAATAAAGAATTTATGGGTGGCCCAGTCCAATAACGTTGAGGTGTTTTTATAGGCTTCGGGGTTTTTTGTTGTTTTTTGTTTTGGAAAGAAACTTTTTAAAAATAAAATAAAAAATCTGAATAATCCAGCTCGTTACAGGCCAGAATTATTAGCTGTAATTAGGAGACGAGAAAGAACAACTTAAAAAAAAAAAAGAATGAGGTGATGAGTTAAAGCTTTCAACAACGTTGGGTAGAAGTTTTTTTTCTTTTTTAATATGCACCTTCTCTCGGCAGAGACGTTCAATCTGGGGATTTAAAAATTATAGTTGTTATCTCACAAAATAAACCAGTTCCCCAGTTGTGAAAGGTTTGCAAAAGTATAGCCTGTCTCCCTCCTCCTCCCTAAATTTTAGGATTCTCCAGGTGCCCTTGTGAACTGAGACAAATCACAAATTCACCTGGTCCTCGACTTAGGACCGTTCTTTTAGCCACCGTTTAAAGTTACGACGGCGCTGAAAAAAAGTGGCTTACGACTGCCGCAGCCTCCCCACGGTTGTGCGATTAAAATTTGGTCACTTGGCAACGGGACAGGTGGGGGTGGGGATTCACTTACCTTCGCTACAGGTTCGCAGACGTGAGCGTACGTGTCACCTCTCCGCATGCGCAGAGCGTCAAAAACGGGACGTGACGACGTCCGGGCAGGTGGGCGGAGCTTCCTGCAGCCGCCACTACCGGTTTCGCCCAAACCGGATAGAACCAGCTGAATTCCACCACTGCTCGGCAAACCAATGACGTATTTATGATGACTGCAGCGTCCCGGGCTTGTGTGATCGTCACTTGCGACTTTCCCAGCTGGCATTCTGACGAGCAAAACCCGTGAGGGAAGCCGGATTTACTTAACAAGCACAATATTTAACTGCAGCGGTTCGCTTACTTAATGTCCGCGGCACATAAAGGCAGTAAAATTGGATGTGGCTTGTCGAACAATTGTCCCTAAACAAGGGGCAATTCTGTCCCTTGTTTAGGGACAGAAATTCAGTCCCAATTGTGTCGTAAGTCAAGGACTACCAGCAATGTTTAAAACCAGGAGTGACGTTGCCCCATTTTTGAAAGTCTTGCAGGACAATGAGGAAACACCCAAGAGAAGATGATGTAATTTAAAAAAATAAATAAATCAAATTTTAGTAATAATTTGTTTCTGGAATTCTGCATTTTGATACGGCCCAAGGACTAATCAATAAAGATTGAATTGAATTGAATAAAAAAAAAATTACTAGATTGCGCAGAAATGGATAGACTGACATTAAAGATAAAAGAGAAGGACGATGCAGAATATTTCCAAATAATGGGATTTGTTTTTTTTTTTTAAATGGTTGGATAAATAGAAGTAGAAATTAGGAGATGGGAAAATTTTATTATGTAAGCAACTGACTCAGACAATGCACTGTTCACAAAGCACATATATATGTTAATTGAAAATGTATAAATAAACTATATTTATTATATATTATATTGTTTTTATTTTATATTATAAAATAATTTTATATTATAATATAAAATAAAAATAATATAATATGTAATAAATATATATTAAAAAGAAAGTCTTGTGGGACACATGCGAGTGATTGCCTTGTAGGCACCATTTTTCTTATTTTTACTGGATAAAATTCCCACATCTCTGCTGGCCAACCACATCTGATGAAGCTGCTTCTCTCCCACGTAATTTTGGGATGGTGGATCAATTTTCTGAGACATCCAGAGGTCCCAGCCCTTGACTTTCCTTCCCTCTTGATGACTCATGCTTTTTATGAATCTTCCCAGAATGTAACTCAAGAATTATCTTTATAAGTCTCCCGGGAAGAGAAAACAACCCATATTTCTTTTAATCTCTGAAGAAGACCTTGGACTCTGATCTGGCTGGTTGATGGGTAAATATTATTGAGGAAACATCTCAGCAACTTATTGTTTGACTCAAGGCTGTTGAGTTTCTCGCTTTTATGGTCCTTGCAATCTTGTGGGTGCTCCATCACTCAAGGTTTCCAAAGGCAGACCGGACAATCATTTGATCGGAGTGGTACTCTTAAGGTCTCTTGCCTTGAGCAAAGGGGTTGGACTAGAAGGCCTCCAAGATCCCTTCCAGCTGTAGGATTCTACCTGGAGTTGCAACCATGAATTTTTCTGCTCCTGGTTTGGAGCAAAGGAACCATTCTCATATCTCCTAGACTTGATTAATTTTACTTTAACTTCCTATCAGCTGGACTTCCCAATTGATTGATTTATCCATCATATTTAGGTCTTCAGAAGTTGTGGGCGCTCCATCCATCCATCCATCCCAGGAGGCTTTCAAAAACAGACTGGACAATCATTTCTTCTATGCTCTTGGGGGTCCAGTTAAGATAAGACAACCTTTATTGTCGTTTTTTTCTGCACGCACAATGGCGGTGTGTGGAAAAAAAACCAGGGTGGTTTGAGTGGAAACTTCTGGCGATCTTCTCTGGAAGGTCCTCCTCTCCGTCGCGAAGGCCTCCTGAAGAAGGATCGAGGCGTGTTTTTGACTCTTCCCGGAACACCACGAGATAAAAGGCCTAATTGTGTTGACTTAATGTGTTCTTGGATGCTGCTGGTTTTGCTTCTCCGGCATCCGGCCAAAACTCTTCACAAAAAGAAGCCGATGGGCTTTCGGTAGAAGGTCAGACAAGGAGAAAAAAGGACTTCTTTTAGCTCGGGAAAACGAGGCCAATTTACACACCGACACGGCTCCTGAGGTGGGGGTTGTCAGCTCTTCCGAACAGCCTCCTCCTCCTCCTCCGAATTTATTGCCGCTGATCCTATCGTGAGTTGTGAAGGGTTAGACAACAGGGGTGTTTTGACAGCTCTGTTGGAAAGCAAAGTTGTCGTGCCAGTTTTGAAGAGCGAGATTGCAACCTTGGCTAGCCGTTGCGTGCAACAACAGCGAAAGGGTGTGTGTGTGTGAGAGAGAGAGAAGTAAATTCTAGAACGGCTCCTTGTGTTTTTTGTTTTGGGGTAGGGTGGGCTGTGAAGGCCCCGTTTGCTATCAGTCGGTCGTACCAGGGGTGAAATCCAGCAGGTTCTGACCGGTTCTGCAGAACTGGTAGCGGAAATTTTGAGTAGTTCGGAGAACCGGCAAATACCACCTCTGGCTGGCCCCAGAGTGGGGCGGGAATGGAGATTTTACAGTATCCTTCCCTTGCCACGCCCACCAAGCCACGCCACTCCCACAGAACCGCTAGTAAAAAAAATTTTTGATTTCACCACCGAGTCATACCACCTTTGTCAAACCCGGTTTCTTCCAGTTGCGTTGGATTGGAGACCCGGATGTAAGCTTCGATCTCTGGAGGAAAAATAATTAGAATTAGAAGAATAAGAATAATAAGATGTCCAAGACACTCTACTTTTGCGGCTACGGAGGGGTGTCTGTTGGTGCATTGCCGGTGGGAATGGATAGGGTAGAGATTTGCACTGGAAAGAGAAAGAAAGAAAGGGAAGGAAGGAAGGAAAGGAAAATAGACGGAGAAAGGAAGGAAGAGAAGAAAAAGAAATAGAGGAGGAAGAAAGGAAAGGAAGAAATAGAGAAAGTGGGGAGTGAGGAAGGAAGAGAAGAAAAGGACAGAGGAAGAAAAGGAAAAGGAGTAAAGGAAGGAGGGAAGGAGTGACATCCAGTATTTTTCAGGGCAGTAATATAAAAAAATAATAATTATCTTCTTCATTATTTGCTCTGCTTTATAACCCGTTTCCAAGACAACAAACTCATTCTGATCCTCAAAACTTTCATTTCCCCCTCCCCCTTTTTCCAGACTAAAGTCCACAAGTGGTTTCCAAGCAGAAAAGAACTTTAATGAAACTTTGGACTCGCGCTGGGTGGGGAATTCCATAAAAGTTTAGCCGAAGAATCACTGCTGTTCTCAACCTTCCGCAGAGAAAACCCGACATTAGTGGTTACGCCACAAACCCACTTCTCGTATTTTGATCTCTCTGGTTAATGTAGGAAACCCTCTATGGGGCTTACTCTTGAGTCAACCTCCCGTGAATTGAGCCTGCAGGCTGCATAATTTTCTAGGGGGGCATTTCATCCTGACCACAGACCATTATGCTTGGAATAGAATACATTTAAAAAAAACCTGCCTTTCTTCTTCTTTTTGTTTTTTACACCTCTGTTGGAAGGATTTACCCCTAAATAATAAAATGTTATTAACTGGGCAGAAACGGCATCTTTTAAATCAGTGTTTTTTCAAACATGGGCCCTTTAAGAGGTATGGACTTCAACTCCCAGAATTCCCCAGCCAGGAATTCTGGGAAGCGAAGTCCACACCTCTTAAAGGGCCCACGTTTGAGAAACACGGTCTTAACAAATGTCTGGAATTCTTCGCAGTTTCAGATTGTTACGGGTCCTTCTGGCTAAGGGTATCCGGCAGGGAAGCATGGGTCCCCCTGTGGCCAAAAGTCCACCCTGCAAGGTGAGCGTTGTAAAACCGGGAAAAGTTTGCAAGAGAGTTGCTCTGAATTTGCTCTGCCAGCAGCCCTCCAAATTCCCAGGAATTCCTTGGTATTTCTCCAAGAGCGGGGATGACCCCTCTTCTCCCTATATCATATCAAGGGGGGGCTTCTCCAGCTGTTCCCCCCTCCTCCTCTTCCTCCACCTTCTCCTTGCTGTGGCCTGCAACCGGCTGCCACACCTCCAACGTGGCAGGCAGCCGATAGGAATGACTCACCTATACCTGCCAGATCTTGGCAGGCTGCCTTTTCCGCTACCATATTTGGCAAGGTTGCAGTGTCCCACGTGTTAACTTTGTTTGCCTGATGGCTTCTGGAGATACGGAGGCGATGACGCCGTTTGGAAGGTGTCATTCCATTACGGCTGAGGATAAGGAAAAACTTGTCTACGTCTCTTCCCGCTCGAGCGTAGTTTTAAACGGGCACGAGGATTATTATTTTTTTCCTTCCTCATCCGGAGGTCAAAATGAAGTCGCAATGGGGCAGTTCGCTGGTGTGGTTGACAATTAAGGTGGCCTGGCAGGATGATGGTCAAGGCTGCAGGGGTCACCACCCCTGCCAGAAGCGGAGGTCCCAAAGCCGATGGGGTGAAATCCTCTTTCAAAAATTTACAGTTTAGTCCTCGACTTACGATCACAGTTAAGGCCCTAATTTCCCCGTGGTCAAGTGAGACTGTTGAGTGAGTTTTGTTCCATTTTGCTACCTTTCTTGCCTCCGTTGTTAAGTGAATCACTGCCGTTGATAAGTTAGTAACTCTTCTGACCTAGGCTTCCTGACAAAGCATAAATCACAATTTTGGTCCAAAAAAACCCTTTTATTGAGACGGCTATGAATTATGGTCATTCACAGCCCGTAATGAGTCACAAATAGTTTGTAAAGAATCCCAACAGAAGTCTGCCACAGTCCTTCGGGATAAGGCTGATAAGCACCCACCTTTATCTCTCTTGACACGCTGTCAAAGACCTAATAGGCAATTAGCTTTGCAAGGCCACACAGAGCACAGAGTCAAAACAGAGCTTCAGAATTTAAACCGACCAGAACAAACAAAGTTGCTTCCTGCAGAGGTTCATGTGCCTTTGCTCCTTCTTTATGTCTTATGGGAGGGGCCAATCATCTCCCAGCGTTACTCCCGAGTCGCCCCTTTTGTCTTAACTCTTCTTGCCTTCTGGCAGCTCTGCGCATGCGTGCACTGGAAACAGGCTCCCCCTGATCCTCTGCCTCTCTGATGTCTGACTCTGGAGGCTCCGGAGGCAGCACATAACTCCCAGATGGCCCTGGCCCCCTCTCTGCCTCCGATGCAGAGCCCTCGTCCGAGCCTTCCCCAGACTCCAGGACCAGTCCACGTTCCTCCCCAGCCTCCTCACTGTCCGACTCCACTGCCAGCTCCGCAGGCTGCCGGTGGGCCACAACAATAACCTGGTTGTTAAGTGAATCTGGCTTCCCCGTTAACTTTGCTTGTCAGAAGGTCATCCGGGGGAGGGGGGGTCATGTGACTTCCGGGGACTCTGCAACTGTCATAAGTCCAAGCCAGCTGCCAAGCATCCGAATTTTGATCCCATGACCGTGAGGATGATGCAAAAATTGTAACGGTGAAAAACGGTCGTCATAAGTCACTTTGTTCTGTGCCATCATAACTTTGAACCGTCACTAAATGAACTTGTAAGTCGAGAACTACCTGCATTAGCCATAATCAAGGGGTGGCAGGCACGGTAGGAAGATGCCGGATCCATCAGCGTTGGATGGGAACATCTGGTGGGAGAGACACCTGGCACGCTAGGCAGCTCATTTGCATAGGGAAATGAGGTTCCCACGCCTAATTTCAGTCATAGCCTGATTTGAATATCATTTTTAATCTTGTCTTGGTTCTCCTCCATCTCTCCCACCATTGGTGTGTTGCAAACGACAAAATCTTTGCCACGGAAAATTATCTTTTTTGCATTCTCTTACTCTCCCAGACCTAAACTATAGAGAAATATTCTCCCTTTCTGCTTAGAGCCGATAATTTAAAATAAATACGAATACATTTGCATGAGCCAAACGGTGCTAACTGCCTCTCTTTCAATCTCCCCCTTTATGGTGACTCCAGGACAGCGTCAAAGTCTTAAGGCTGACCCTTCAGAATGACCTTCCGGGAGACCGACCAGACCAAGTAAAGCAAAAGGTAAGTCTATGCGCCGATCAGCCCTGCAAGGTAGGCTCGCCCTGTTTCTGCAACCTTCGTTCTGTTTTTGCCGAATTTCAGCAGCTGGAAAGCTCCGTCTCAGTCGAAGTGTCCCCTTTAAGACTTGTGGACTTCGACTCCCAGAATTCTTCAGTCCGGGGAATTCTGGGAGTTGAAGTCCACAAGTCTTAAAGTGGCCGAGGTCGGACGCTGTTGGTCTAAACAAAATCGGGATGAGTTCCTTGCTCACTCCAACCTGGAGAGTGGGAAAGGGGTGCATTTTGGGGTCTTTGCTGGCTTTGAACCCCCCCCCCCCTTAACTCTCGCTCTGTGTCTTCTTGCCGCAGCCGGTGGGAAGAGCCTTCGCCATGGTGGCCAACCGACCCACGAGCAGCCACGCCCTGGCGTCCGAATGCATCAAGTCTAACGAGGGGGACGAGGAGATAATTAAGGTGAGGGGCTTCCCTGGCGATGAGAACATGCCAGACCTCCTAACCCTTTCCTTCGGCCTTGTCAGCTGCTCAAGAGTTGTTTCGATAGTGAGATGGGTAGCCCATAAATTTAATAGATCGATAAAGGAGAATATTTGTAGCTCAGGGTTGAAATGAAGGTGCTCTCTGAATTTGCTGATTTTCTTGCAGACGTTTCGTGACCCAACTAGATAACATCATCAGGGCTAGAAGGAGAGGGGATTGCTGAGATGAGGAGGTGGAAGGAGGAAGAAAAAGAGGAAGGAGGAGGAAGAAGAGGAGGAGGGAGGAGGACTGTGGATCCTTGATACTCTCTGAGCTTGCTTGTTTCCTTGTAGACGTTTCATGACCCAATTAGATAACATCCTCAGTGCTAGCACTGAGGATGTTACCTAGTTAGGGTCACGAAATGTCTTGCAAGAAAACAAGCAAGCTCAGGGAGCACCAAGGACCCCAATTTAATCTGCTCCTGTAGTCCTTGACTTAATGACCGCAACGGAGCCCCAAATTTCCATCGCTAAGTTAATTTCCCCCCCAGTTTACGGCCTTTCTCACGATTCACAGCCGTCGTTAAGTTAGCAACCCAGTTGTTAAGTGAATCCGGCTTCTCTGTTCACTTCGCTTGTCGGAACGTCCCAAAAGAGAGATCACACAACCCCCCCGGGACCCCTGCCCCTGTCATAAATACGAGCCGAGCGTCTGAAGTTTAATCAGGCAGTGCAACGGCTTTAAATTCAGAAAAAAAAACCAGCCATAAAAGTCCCTTCTTTCGGCGCCCTTTAACTTCAAACAACGACTAAATCAGTGTTTCTCAACCAACTGATTGGGTGGGAGCTTGGCTGTGTTCTGATTGGGTGGGGGATTGGTTGGCAAGCCCCCAATCAGAACACACCTCCAGCCAATCAGAACACAGCCAAGCTCCCACCCAATCAGTTCACACCCCCACTAGCAGTTAAAAGGAAGAAACAGCTGCGATCACACATTGCTCCTAGAAGCACGAAGCCGAAAACACCAGCCTGAAGATGACGAATGAGACTTCGTCGAAACGTCGCCAAGACACTTCCAATTTTACGCGGGAGAAAACCCGAATAACCAAAGACCTACATACAAACACCCATATATAAAGCCCAGGAAGAAAACAAAAGTTTTTTTGTTTTCTTTTTGCCTCCTTCCTGGCTTCCAGCTGGCTCTGGAGTTTTGCCTTCAAAACTTCTTGCAAAAAAGAGACAATTCTGCAAGGAAGGTTTTGTGTGCGTTGAACGGCTCCCGGGGGTGCCGTTTTGTTCGCAGAACCGGTGCAGCCTGCTCAGTGTGTTTGTGTGTTTTTTTCCAAACTCCCTGCCTCCTGTTCCCTAATTCCAGTTTTTGTGCAGTGTTGCGGCACAACCCCAGGAAAAATCGGTTTTGCCCAGTCTGGCTTCTCTTTCCTCTCTCTCTCTCTCTCTCTCTCTCTCTCTCTCTCTCTTTCTCTCTCTCTCTTCAATGGGTGTTTCTCTCCTGTTCTGACTCAGGTGTATCTGAAAGCCCGGGCTGAAGACAGGGCGAAGCACGAAAACGGGCCCTCTCCATTGACAAACGACAACTGTCATCCGCCAGAGGTAATTTGACGCCTTTCGTCTTGGCAACCCCAGCCAGCAAAATAGGGAGAGGCCGGCTGCCGATAGAAGCTGATGTTTGTGGGGGAAAAAAATCTGAACTTCTCTTCCCCTTGGCTGCTTTGGACCAAGTTTGCAAACTTGTCCTGGCCTGCTGGTTAAAAATAAAAATAAAATAAAATTTATGTCACCCCTGATGGAGAGACTGAGCTCCGATCAGAACAAAAAAAACCCCAGAACCGAAACAGAATAAGAGAGTTGGAAGGGGCCTCCGGAGGTCTTCTAGTCCAGCCCCCACAGTCAAGCAGGAGACCCTGCTATATCCATCTCCGAAAAACAGTTCTCCCATCTCTTCTTAAAAACCCATCCAGTTGAGGGAGCCAGCCACAAATTCTAGTGGCTAATGGTTAATTGTCCTCACGGTTAGGAAGTTTCTCATTTGATTCCAGGTTGCTTCGGCTTCTCTCCTTGGGTTAGTTTCCACCCGTTGTTTCTTCTCCTGCCTTCAGGTGCTTTGGAGAACAGGTGGACACCCCTTCCTCTCCCCTCCCCTCTTCTTTGTGGCACTTAACAAAACTTTGCTTGTCATTTTGGCTGCTTCGCCCCATCAAATCTTGCCGGAAAAAATGTCCTCTCTTGTGCTTTGCAGCCAGCCTTTAAATTTTGCATTGAAGTGCCCGTTAAACTATTTTCCTTCCTAGAGGAGAAGTTTGACCCCCCCCCCTAAAATCGCTTGGGGGTTTTTTTTGGCACAAAAAAGACAGGCTTTTATTCCTGCCTGCCACCCAAATCCATGCCTACTTTGACAGCCTGGGTCGAGATGCCAAACCCTCCAGCTTTGCCCAGAAAGGATAATTCCACCCCCACCCTACCCCACCCCCCACCCCAGCTTGGCAGGAGATGCTTTGCGTCTCCCTGGCACCAGAACCCAGCCTGCTTAGCCGGCTGATTCACTCCTCCTTTCCTTCGCCCAGCCGTGCCCAGATGTTGGGTTGGCTGGCACAGCCTTTTTGACTCTCTCTGCCTTGTGTTTCTTGGCATAGTCTCGCACACACCACGCCCAACGGTTCCGGAAAGGGGTGGCCGTAACTTCAGAATCGGGGTTTGGCAGTGGCGAGAGGTGGGCTCCCCTCACCGTGCCTCCCTGGCCAAACTCAGCACCCCGTTTTTCGAGAGAATGGATGGGTGGCCTCGGTGGGTGCCATGCTAAATTGCATTTTTATTTTTTTCTTCTCCCTTCTCCATTTCCGATAACGCAGTTTCCCCCCAATAAATCAAACGGCTTCCAGCCTCTTCGGACAGTGACGTACCGCACCGTATCAATAAGCCAGGTCAGTGCCCGGATTTTTAACTTTTCGTTATTTTTAATTCTTGGCTTTCCCTGTTTTTTATTCTAACATTTGTGCACGGTTTTTAAGGTTATTGGTCCGCCATCATCATCTTTTAACGACCCCATAATCCCTTGCGGGGTGGAGTCTGAGCAACTGAATGGAGCCAGCAGAGTGTTTTACGGGCCGGATGCCCTTCTTGTCACCAGTGCGGAGTTTTGTTCGGCAGATACAGAGGTGGAGCTTTCGCCTCACAATCAAGAGGCTGTGAGTTCAATCCTAGGTAGAGGCAGATATCTGGGCACATTGAGAATATCTGCTGGAGAAAACTCTGCATTGTTTCCCAGACTCCACCCCGCAAGGGGGTCATTAAAAGAAGATGATTGTTGTAAGTCGAGGTACTGCCTGTACTGTAATAATACTGGCGTTATTCAAATGGATAATTAAAACCTCTTTCTGAGCTGCCTCGCATGGTGAGCCAATGGGGTTCTTCACCCCTGGGATCAAACCCCCCTTCTCTGCACTTAGGACGAACCTACCTATCCCACGGAGGACATCTCCGTCATGCGCGAGACGACCAAGAGGCTCTTTTCAAAACTTCAAGAGGCCGAGAAGAGGCATCAGTCGGACCGCGCGGCCTATGAGGTAGGTGAGCCTGATGAGGAAAATCTTGGGCTGCAAGTGGAATTTCTTGCAATAGAATAGAATAAGAATAAGGAATAGAAATAGGATTCTGAATAGAATAGAATAAGGAATAGAATAGAATAACTTTATTGTCACTTTGTACACTAATTGGCATACATTAAACATGAAATATCGCTGCATACAGCTCTTAAAGGATCACCACCTCCCAATTTTATACTACATAAACACAGCAAGATAAATAAATACAAAATTATGTATACCTATATATCTAAAAGCGAAAACCACTCACGCCGTAATCACGAAATCTCCAGAACCGTAAAGCCTATAAAGTTGAAATTTGCCACGTATGTTCCTCTTGGCGTCTAGGTGCTCACTAAGAAAGGATTTTTCGAAATGACCATCGGAGCATTAGTATTTCCTATATTATTATAACACACTGATGCTAATTAGTTAGACATTCTACTCCCCCTCCCCACCTGAAAAGAACTCTGTTCCAACTGCCAGTTGCTTTATATTAACATGCTCTGATGCTACGGAGTTACACGTTCTACATTAAGTTTAAGGTGTAAGTGTCAATTTATCACGCCCGATCAGGGCAGGGAGAGTGTTAAATCCGGATTTTCCTCTTGTGCTCAGACGTCCATCTCGCATTATCGGAGGGAAGCGGAACATTCTGGCATCGCCCTCCGGAAAGCCGAAACGGAAGTGGAAATGAAGGACCTTAAATTGGAAGAATTGCAACGGCTCCTCACCGGCATGGAGAAGGTATATATTCCTCCTCCTCCTCCATCTCCTCTTCCTTTCTTTTTTTTTCTTCCTTTTTCCTTCTTCCTTTCTTCATTTTCCTTCCTTCCTCCCTCCCTCCCTCCTCCATCTCCTCTTCCTTTTTCTTCCTTTTTTTGTTGTTCCTTCTTTCTTTTCTTTTCTCCTCCTCCCATCTCCTCATCTATCTCTTTTTCTTTTTTCTTCCTTTTTCCTTCTTCCTTTCATTTTCCTTCCTCCCTCCTCCATCTCCTCTTCCTTTTTTTGTTCTTTCTTTTCCTTTCTCTTCCCCATCTCCTCTATCTCTCTTTCTTCCTTTTCCTTCTTCCTTTTCCTTCCTTCCTCCCTCCTTCCCTCCTCCATCTCCTTTTCCTTTTTCTTCCTTTTTTTGTTGTTCCTTCTTTCTTTTTTCTTTTCTCCTTCCTTCCTTCTCCTCCTCTATCTCCTCTTCCTTTCTTTTCTTGCTTTCTCCTTCCTTTTTTCATTCTTCTTCTTCCTCCTCCTCCTCCTCCTCCTCCTCCTCCTCCTCCTCCTCCTCTCCAGAAACCCCACTCTTTTCTAGCACTGATAATGTTGCCTAGTTGGATCATGAAATGTCGGTAAGCAAATAACCAAGCTCAGAGAACACCAAGGACCCCACAGTTCTCCTCCTTCTCTTCTTCTCCTTCTCCTTCTTCCTCCTCCTCTTTCTCTTCCTCCTCCTTCCCTGGGAAGAGTTTTCCCTTGTGTCCAGGAAGGGCCTTTTTCTTGTGGAATGGAGCCTCTGCTCCCTTCCAGGGATGGGAACTGTAGTCCAGGGTGACAGGGAGGAAGGGACAGTCTTAGAGGCTGCGAGCCCATCGAGATCCTTGATGGATTACTTGGGGTGCAAACAGGCCCATTTTGGGGGGGTATGCGGAACCCCCAAGCAGGATAACCAAGCGGGAACCGTCATTCAAGTCTCTTTTGGGGAACCGACTTGCGCAATTTGAGAGAGCCGAGAGCATCTCTTCCCGCCTTCCGGCTCAGCCTCGCTGTCGGTGCGTCCATCCGTCCCACCTTCCTCTTCCTCCTTCCTCAGGAGCACCAGATCCTCCTGCAGAAAGTTCGAGACGGCGAAATGCAGCTGGAGGACTTGCGGAACTCGGAGAAGGACAAGGCAGCCGAGCAGGAAAGGTGAGGCTGCCACGGAGCCTCGGGCTGGGGCGGGCCGCGAAATACACACATATCCAGCCGTCCTGCTTCCCTCGGCAGCCGAGCTCCGGGAACCGATTTGGGCAACCCCGCCAATGCCATTCCGTTTCCCCCGTCGCAGGTCGGCCAAGTTAGAGAAGGAGGTGGCCGGTCTCCGGGAGAAGATCCATCACCTGGACGACATGCTGAAGAGTCAACAGCGGAAAGTCCGGCAGATGATCGAGCAGGTTGGTCCGGCGGCCGAGGACCGGAGGTTATCCGAGGGGGCGTCATCCGGTTGGGGATGAACACGGGGCTGAATCCGAATTCGGGTCTTTTCCCTTCAGCTGCAGAACTCCAAGACGGTGATCCAGTCGAAGGACGCCATCATTCATGAGCTCAAGGAGCGGGTGGCGTATCTGGAGGCCGAGGTGAGGAGCCGGTTCTTACTTCGCGACGCTGACTAGGTTCAAAAAGGTGGGGGGGGGGGGGTCTCTGTCCATAACCTTGCGCAGCAGCTGTCCATGGTGCTGCTGCTGCATACCCGGAACAGTGAGGACTAGAATCTTTTCTAAGGGTTTTGGGATTATCCTGCACAACCCCTCCTCTCCCCACCGAAATCCAGAATTGGGAGGGGGGGGGCACGTGTTTTGCAACGCTGTGCTCTGCTGCCCCCTGGTGGAATGTTTGGGAACTGTTGGAATATAGGGAATACACAAACTCGGTTATCCTAGAAAAGTGTTTATCCCATTTGTGTGTCAGAAAATGTGCTGTGGGGGGAGGTGGGGGCTGTTCTTGGTGGATTGAGGCCCAGATTTTGGGGCGGGAATTTTTCTACAGCAAATTGGAACCATCCTGCAAGGCAGTGCAGTCGATCAAAGAAGGGACCTCTTAATGCAATGTTTCTCAACCTTGGAAGCTTGAAGATGGGTGGACTTCAACTCCCAAAATCCCCCAGCCAGCAGCGCTGGCTGGGGGATTCTGGGAGTTGAAGTCCACCCATCTTCAAGCTTCCAAGGTTGAGAAACACTGTCTTAATGGCAACTTAGATTTTCACTCTCCTGCGCTTCCCGCAGCCGAGGAATTACTCTCTAAATCCCTTTTCTTCTTCTTTTTCTTCTTTTCCTGCGCGGAAGAACCTGGAAATGCACGACCGCATGGAACACCTGATCGAAAAGCAAGCCAACCCCGGGACTTTCCACAACCGCACCCGGTCCAAGTCGGAGACGGTCAGCAGGTGAGCCATCAGGCCGGATGACCAATGTGGCTGGCATGAAAGGTTGCCCTTGTGTACATGCACGCACACGCCTGCCTGCCCTTGTGTTGTGTGGGGCCGTCTGGGGGTTTCTGCTTGGTGGTGGGTGAGGAGGAGAAGACTTTTGGGTTCGCCTGCAGACGTTTCGTGACCCAGCTAGGTAACCTCATGAGGTCGAGGGAGGGTAGGGCTTGGCTGCCTAGGCAAGCGACTCACAGCCTGCACAGCTTCACCCTTCCTTACACTGATGTGGTTACCTAGCTGGGTCATGAAACGTTTCAGGAAAATGAGCTCAAGCTCTTAGAGGCTGGCTCCCCTTTCTACGATGGCTTTTTTCTATCTTCCCCACCTCCTTCCCCGTTCTTCTCATCCTCCCTTCTTTCCTCCCTTCCTCCCCATCTCTCCTGTTTCAATTCTCCTTTCCTTCCTTCTTCCCCATCCCTCCTTTTCAATTCCTTCCTTCTTTCCCTCCCTTCCTGCCCTTTCTCCAATTCTCCTTCCTCCCCTTCTCCCTTTTTCCTTCCTCCTTTCCTTTCCTTCCTTCCTTCTTTCCTCCCCTTCCTCTCTCCCCTTCTCCAATTCTCCTTCCTTCCTTCCTTCCTTTCTTTTTCCTTCCTTCTCTTCCTCCCTCCCCTCTCCAATTCTCCTCCCTTCTTCTCTCCTTTTCCTCCCCTCCCTCCCCTTATATAATTTTCCTTCCCTCCCTCCCCTCCCCTCCTTTTCCTTCTTCCCTCCCTGCCTTTCTCCTCCCTCTCTCCTTTTCCTTTCTTCCTTCCCCTCCTCCCTCCCCTTCTCCAATTCTGCTCCCTCCCTTCTTTCCTTCCTTCCTCTCCCCTTTTCCTTCCTTCCCTTCCTCCCTCCCTTCTCTAATTCTCCTTCCTTCCTTCCCCCCTCCCCCTTCTGTCTTTTTCCTTCTTCCCTCCCTGCCTTTCTCCTCCCTCCCTTCATTTCTCTTTTTTTTCCCTCTCTCCAGCAAAAGGTTCACCAAGCCTCTGGGACCGAAACCTTTGCCCCTCATCCGAGTCTTGGAGACATGAAGGGGATTCGCGACTCTGCCTGGGAATATCACACCCACCGCAGTCCCTCTGGATGTCGGCCGCTGCCTCTCGTTTATCGCTTCGTCCACCCCCATGTTCCTCACCCCCTCCTGTGCCAAGGGAGGGTGTTGGCACGAGCAGGAAGGCCTCCCCAGGCCCTAAAAGCCGTGAATTTTACCGGATCGAAGAGGAAAACGTGTGACTGCAGAAGAAAACGGAGCGAGTGGATAGCGGGTTCATTTTAGAAAAAGGACAGTGCCTTTTTAAACTTCCCGACCACCCCAATTTCATAGCTTTGGTTCTTGTGCAAACTTACTTTGGGGCAGAGAGGGAGAAGGGGAAAGGAGCATTTGTGGCTCTTCCAGTGAATAAAGTTTAATTAAAAAAAAAAAATACTTTTCTTCTTCTTTGCCTTCTGAGCAAGGCGCTTCCCACTGTCTTCTTCACCGTGGAGAAACCCTGAATCCCTCCCCCTTATTTTAAAACCTATTTTTGACTCCCCAAAATAAAAACAAACCAATCTGTTTGCCCAGGGAGCTTTGATTCCTGTAATTTAATCTAGAACCCGTTTGTGTGTCTGTACATATTTATCTATGAAATAAATGCAAGAATGGTGTTTAAAGAAGTGCCTTTTTTTCCCACCCACCCTGTGTTTTAAACCGTCTCACGATCCTGGTTTGTGTCCAAAAAAAAAAAAAAAAGAGAGATTGGGATTGTTTTTAGAGTGACTCATTGCCGAAAAATTCTGCTTGGTTGGCACCTAGATAAGGAGTAAACGCTTATTTATTAATCCCCTCGAATGCCATGTTTGCCACGTTTAAAGGTCGGCGATCTTAATGATCCAGGAAACGGGTTTGCTCAGCACCTTAAGCTGGTTTAGCATTAACTTGGTTCGTTCTTTTCTGCGTCTTCCTGGGGGGGGGGGGGATAAATACTACTTCATTGGATGGGTTAAAAGTTTTTTGTGTATTCCAGAACCTTTAAAATGGGTTCATTCTGTAACCAGGTTTGACTGCAGCTCCTGGAACCTGTTTGTGGCATGGTTACAAATTTTTTTTTCCCCCATTTTTGCATTTGGATCAAAGGGAGTTTTGGGCTCCGATCAAAAACAGGTTGGGAGCATTTGCAAACAAGTCCAGATGATGCAGCAGGTTGGACTAGAAGACCTCCAAGGTCCCTTCCAACTCAGCAATTATATAATAATTATTTACTGGAACTGGGATGGCACCTGGCTCTTAATGGGTGGCTCAGAACAATCCTATCCATCTTACTTAGCCAAAAAGGGATGGTTTTATTTCTTATCTGCCTGGTGGAATTCTGGGACTTAGAAGTGCACCCATCTTAAAAGTTGCCAAGGTTGAGAAATAGGGCTTTTTAGGAGAAAAATTTTGATCATTAGGGGGAAAAACCCAGGTTGGGAATCATCTGGGAGGCTTCAAGATCAAACCCCACAAAGTTCTTTGGCCTTTTTTTGGGGGGGGATCCACTTTCTACCCAGGCTGCAACTTCCAAGCCGCCATCAAGGGCTGCCCTGCAAGCAGGGTTTTGCAGTAGCCAAGCCTCAAGGTTTTGCCAGCCCCCCCCAAAATCTGAGCTCCCCAACGAGAAGGGAACTAATATTTCAATGCTGCTGCACCAAATTGTCCCTTTCCCCTCCCCCCACTCAAGAATCCACTGGACTCTTTTTCTCATTTTGAAGACGTTTCGCTTCTCCTCCCAGAAGCTTCCTCAGCTCTACCATGAACCTGGAGGACTCGAGAAACTCACTATATCTAGCTAGCTAGCTAGCTAGCTATCTGTCTATTTATTTATCTCTCTCTCTCTCTCTCTCTCTCTGTGTGTGTGTGTGTGTGTATATATATATATATATATATATATATAGATATATATAGATATATATAGATATATATAGATATATATATATATCCATCCATCCATCCATCCATCCATCCATCCATCCATCCTTCCTTCCTCTATATCTATCATCTATCTATCTATCTATCTATCTATGTCTGTCTATCTATCTATCTATCTATCTATCTATCTATCTATCTATCTATATCTCCATCTATCCATCCATCCTTCCTCTATATCTATCTATCTATCCATCCATCCATCCATCCATCCATCCATTTATCCAGGCAACTCTAAACCCAGGTGGCTAATCCGGCGGGCTCAAGGACCGCGCGGGAGAACTCCCGGCCTTGCCGCCCGCGCCTGCGCGCTCGCCTCCTACCTCTGCGGCGGTGTCCCTGGTGGGCGGGGCGGCCCGGCCCGGTTACGGAAGCCGGGGAGAGACAGCCGGGGAGGGGGGGGGCGTGGCCGGTCGCGTGACAGCGGCCGGTTTGCACATGCGCGGGCCGGCGTGCGTGTGCGTGCGTGCGCGTGCGTTGGGGGGCGGGAGGAGGAGGAGGGCGCTTCAGAGTAGCAGCGGCGGCGGCGGCGGCGGCGGCGCCAAGATGGCGGAGGAGGCGGGCGAGGGGCTTCCGCGCTCGGTGCTGCCGGGCCCGCTGAGGGGTGGCGGGGGAGGCGGGGGGGTCCCGTCGTGCTCGCCCCCCCCGGCGCCGCCGCCCCCCGCCCCTCTCCCCGGCGCCCCCCCCGCCCTGCCGGGCCCCCGCGTGGTCCGCATCGTCAAGTCGGAGTCCGGCTACGGCTTCAACGTGCGCGGGCAGGTCAGCGAGGGCGGGCAGCTGCGCAGCATCAACGGGGAGCTCTACGCGCCGCTGCAGCACGTCAGCGCCGTCCTGGGCGGAGGGGCGGCCGAGCGCGCCGGGGTCCGCAAGGGGGACCGCATCCTGGAGGTGTGAGTAGCCCATCCTCCCCTCCCCTCCCCTCCCCCGGACTCCAGGGCCCATCCTCCACGCCCCGCCCACCGCCCGCCACTACGGAGCCCCTAACCCATCATCCCTAGCCTCCCCCCCCCCGTCAGTCCTCGTCCAGGACTGCATAGCCCATCCTCCCCGCCTTCAAGGGGCGTGTGCCCCTCCCGTCAGCCTCCAGCCCTGGTCCGGGAGGAGGGAATGGCTACAGAGCCCATCCTCCTGGAACCCTAACCCATCGGGCAAAGTCTCCCCATCAGTCCAGGACTACAGTGCCCATCCTCCCCGCCCCTCCCATCATCCGTAGCCTCCAGTCCTGACCCGGGAGGAGGGAATGTCTACACAGCCCATCAGGCATGATCTCCCTGTCAGTCCAGGATTACAGTGCCCATCCTCCCCATCTTCACAGGGTGTGCCCCTCCCATCATCCTTAGCCTCCCCACCAGTCCTGGACCGGAAAGAGGGAAGGACTGCAGAGCCCATCATTGGACCCTAACCCATCATGCATGGTCTCCCCATCCTTCTTTGTCCAGGACTAGAGCGCCCATCTTCCGCCTCTCCCACCATGCTGGTCCAGAAGAGGGCTAGGACTACAGTGCCCATCTGCTTCACCTTCGCAGGGTGTGCCACCCCCCCCCCCAATCATCCATCTTTTCCCAGTCCATGCTAGCCTAGGATAGGACTGCAGAACCCATCCTCCTTGCCTTCACAAGGTATATCCCCCCCCCTATCATGCATAGTCTCCCTTGGCCCAGAAGAAGGACAGCACTACAGTGTCCATTCTCCCCACCTTTAGGGGGTGTGCCCCTCCCATCATCTACAGTCTCCCTATCCATCCTGGCCCAGAATAGGGGGAGGACTACAGCACCCATTCCCGCCCCACCCACCTTCCTTATGTGGGTGTGCACAGCTGGACTTTTCCCCCTTTTCTCAGAAGGGAGATTACACCACCCATCCTCCCCGTCTCCATCCCTCCCAGAAGGCATGGACTGCCCCTCCCATGGTTCCCAGCCCCGGGTACTACACTTCTCCCTTCTGGCTATTCAAAGAGAGGCGTCCCGAAAGGAGGGAAGGGACTCTGCTTCCCATCATCCCCTGCGGGGGGGCAGCTGACCCTCATCCTGTAACCTTGCACCCTCCACAGCAACCCTGGACTCCTATCCCATCATCCTAGTCCTGGAAGACTCCCCCCCCCCCCCCCCAACCCCCCCCCGATCCCCCACTGTTTTCTGTCCGGGCTGATTCAGAGGGGCCGGGTGGGGGGGCAACCCATCCCTCAGCCCCATTTGGGGGTCTTTCTGCCCTTCTTAGACCCCCAACTCTATTCCTCCTCCCCAAAATGGTGCCCCCCCCCGTTTTAAAACCCCATTTAACCCATTAATGGGACCCCCAGTTCCCGGCCCGCCTTGGGGAGGGGAAAACTAAAAAACCCCTTAAAACCCATAAAACCACAGACAGGCCCCCCGGGGCTCGCCCCCCCCCCCCCTCCGCCCCCAGTCAGGGGTGTTTAAGAGTGGGCCGCCGTTCCCATCCTCCACAGCCAGCTGGGGCAGGAACCCTCTCTTCTGCAGCCTGTGGACGCCTTGACTTACGATACCTCCCCCACCTTCTGGGAGATAGGCTTTGTAGTCCTTCTTTTAAAAGGGGGGGTGTGAGCCTTTGGGGTGGGGCCGGTCTGATGATTATAATGATTTTGGCAAGCTTCTTTCTTGGTTGGTCTTTTCATTGAAGAACAGAGAAAAAAAGGACTTTAAAGAGACTTTATCTGTATAAAACTTCCACATTCGGGGGAAAATAGGGGCATTTTTAGCACAATAATACTATTTATTATGGCAGGCAATGTACTGGAAGCCTGTGTGCAAGACGAGTCTTTCCTCTTTTTTTTTTTCTTTTCACGACCTAAGCATAATTATTTAGCACGATGGTCTGCGGGCTGCTAGTTTGTCAATCTGGGATTGCAACTCCCATAAGCCTTGCCCAGCCACCGTGTCAATCCTTCCAGGCACATTTTTCCAGGCAGGGTTGAAAAATCTCCCCGGCTTTTAAATGTGGCCCATTTTTTCCAAAGTCGACCGCATGTTCTAAGCAACCTAATTTTTCTTTTTTTTTTTCTTTTTTGCCTCTTATGCTTGGAAGCTTCACACCCACCAGCTGCAGAGGATGATGGGTGTTGTAGTTCCCAGCCCCTGGAGGGAGGGGGAGCCTGACACTTGATGCAAACTCTAGATTTGAAGGTGGGGTGTCTCTTGAGAGGTTTTCCGTGTTGAGGTGAAGTTGTTTGACTCAAATTCCAATCTTGAAAAGATTTCTCCCCCCCCCCCCTTTTCGACATTTCTTTTCACCACCGTTGTTAAGTGAATCACTGCGGCTGTTAAGTTAGGAACACGGCTGTTAAAGGAATCAACGGCTTTTCTCCCCGTTGACTTTGCTGGCCAGGAGGTCGCAAAAGGGCATTGCGTGACGCCCGGTGCGCTGCGACTCGTCGTAACTACGAGTCGCCGAGCGTCCGAATTTCGATCGCGTGACCATGGGGATGCCACAGCCATCGTAAATGTGAAAAACGACCATAAGTCCTTTTTTCCCCAGCCCCGTCGTAACTCCGAACGGGCACTAAGCGAACTGTTTGTAAGCCAAGGACTTGCCTGCATAGCTCTGTAGCCGTAATTCTGAATACACAAAGCAGACTCACAATTGTGTAAACCAGGCAAGGTTTCTCTGGTTTGACAACTGTTGGAAAGCCGGATTCGTCCCCAAGGCCCGTTCTCTCTGCGACGCCCTCCCTTTGTTCGGTTTCCGTTTTGTGGTGTCTCTGTGTGCGTGTGTGTTTGTTTTTACTTTCAAAACAGTAGTCCGTTGTGGTTTTTTTTTTTAATTCCTTGCTTGCTGTGCAGTGTTTCCTGGAGAGGTTAAAATAGCAGTTTTTTGATTCTCTCTGGCACTCCAGCCTCACAGATTCTCCTTGGCCTTGTGAGTGTGTGTGTGTGTGTGTGTGCCTTCCTTGCAAGTTGTGGAACGAATCCCGTTGGCTGAAAAGAACGAGACAAAATCCCAGGTTGCAAGGACAAAGTAGCTTTTAACCCGTGAAGTTTGAATAAAAAGCTGGTGGGTTTTTTTTTAGGGTGGATGGTCCTCCCACGGCACTTCCAGGGAGTCCTCGGCTTACAACGGTTCACTTTAGTGACCGTTCAAAGTTAACGGCACTGAAAAAAAGGGACCGCTTTTCACACTTAACGACTGTTACAGCTGCCCCCACCGTCACATGATTTGCATTCGGACGCTCGACAGCCGACTCATACTTACGACGGTCGCACTGTGTGTGTGTGTGTGTGATCCCCTTTAGCGACGTGTCAGCGGGGAAGCCGGATTCACCCGTGTGACTAATGGAAGAACCGCATCGATTCACTTCCAACAGCTGTGCGGCAAGCAAGGAGACAAAATAGGGCTTAAACTCACGTATCTCACTTAGCAACATGAATGTTCGGCTCAGTTGTGGGTCATAAGTTGAGGACTACCCTGCGGTTAAATTCTCCAGCAACGGGGCATTTTCATCCTTGGAAACTCATAAAGCAATGGAACCTTTTGCTCATGAATTCATAAATTTATGCCATTTATTTCTGCATTTCCTAAAGCAGGGGTCTCCAATCTTGGCCACTTGAAGACTTGTGGACTTCAACCCCCAGAATCCCTCAGCCAGCTTTGCAAATTCTGGGGGTTGAAGTCCACAAGTCTTCAAGTGGCCAAGATTGGAGACCCCTGTCCTTAAGTCTAGGCCAGTTGAAGTCTAGGACTTCAACTCCCAGAATTCCTAGGCTGAATAGGGGAATGCTGGGAGTTGAAGCCCACAGGCCTTAAAAGTTGGGACAGCCCTGTTCTGGACACATTTAAAACCAGGTTTGCTTCATTTTTTTATTTAATAACAGGCAAACATTTGAGCAGCCCTCTCTAGGAATCAGATGCTCTCAACTCCGTGCTCCTTTTTTCCCAAGCCCTGGATGCTTCTGGGTGTTGTAGGCGTTGCGATCCAACACCCCCCCCCCCCCTTTGCAGCCAGACTTCTGGTGGGGCTGGGCTGAAGATGCCGCTGTCACATGCCACTTGCTCAGACCCATGCGCTGGCCCTCACTGGCTGCACGGAGGAAGTAAGGGAGCCCAGCACACACAGCCTGACTCAGTTTCCTTCCTGTTTTTTTTTTCCTTTTCCTTGTGACCGGTGCAGGGCTGAGTAGGGGGTGCCACTTTTGGGCTGAAGGCTGAAGTTCTGAAGGTTGCAGACTCCTGATATCTATCTATCTATCTATCTATCTATCTATATCATCTATCCATTTATCTCTGGTCTGTCTGTCAGTCGATCGATCGATCTATATCATCTACCTATTTATCATTTATCTCTTGTCATCTATTTCTATCCGCTATCTGTCCCTCCCTCCCTCCCTTCATGATCACGGGGATGACACAACAGTTGTAAGTCTGAAAAACGGTCCCTGGTCCCTTTTTCTAACTTAACAAGCTGCTGTAAGTCAAGGACTGCCTGTATAACCACGTCCTAGATCAAGCTTGGTCAACCTTGGACACTTGACAAGGGTTGGACTTCAACTCCCAGAATCCCCCAGCCTTTTCCCTTTTGGTTTTTGTGACTTGCTCACCCGACTGTCCTCAAATTGCAGTTCAGCCTTGGCCTCTCTTGTCAGCACCCGGGCTTTACGGCGCCCCTCTTCCCTTCTCCTCCCGTCCCCCAGAAATGGCGTCAATGTGGAAGGGGCCACCCACAAGCAGGTGGTGGACCTGATCCGAGCCGGCGAGAAGGAGCTGATCCTGACCGTCTTGTCGGTGCCCCCGCATGAGGCCGACAGCCTGGACCCCAGCGACGACTCCCTGGGCCAGTCCTTCTACGACTACACGGAGAAGCAGGCCGTCCCCATCTCCATCCCCACCTACAAGCACGTGGAACAGAATGGCGAGAAATTCGTGGTAAGTACCACCTTCCCAAACCCTCTCCCCCCCCCCCCCCCCCCCCCCCGGCTCTTGGCCTGTCTGTCTAACTCCCTCGCGCCCCTCCCATCACAAAGCAAAATTCAATTTAATATAAAGAAGGACCGCGTGTGACATGATACTGTGTTTCCCCGAAAATAAGACCCTGTCTTATATTTTTTTGTACCCCGAAATAAGCGCTTGGCCTTATTTTCGGGGAGGTCTTATTATTTTGGGGCGCGTGGAGCAAGAAGGGGCTCCTCTTGCTGTCTTACCTGATTTCCAGCTCTGCGTTTAAATATTTTCGGGGAGGGTTTATTTTTGGGGGAGGCTTATTTTAGCTCATGTGCTCAAAAGACCGATTGGGCTTATTATCAGGGGAGGTCTCATTTTCGGGGAAACAGGGTAGAGATGTTCCAATGTTTGAGGGGCTGCCCCAAAGAAAAGGGGGTGTCAGACTATTCTCCAAAGCACTTGAAGGCAGGAGAAGAAGCAACAACGGATGGAAACTAATCAAGAAGAGAAGCAACCTAAAATCAAGGAGAAATTTCCTGACAGTGAGGATATTTGGCCAGTGGAACCGCTTGCCACTAGAAGTTGTGGGTGCTCCAAATCTGGAGGTTTTTAAGAAGAGATTGGACAGCGACTTGTCTCAACTTTTATAGGGTCTCCTGCTTGAGCAGGGGCTTGGACCAGAAGACCTCCAAGGTATATTCTCCTTTTCTAGGTTTACAATGTTTACATGGCAGGGCGGCAGCTGTGTTCGAAACGTTATCGCGAGTTTGCCATCTTGCACCATAACCTGAAACGGGAGTTTGCCAATTTTACTTTCCCTCGCCTGCCCGGGAAATGGCCCTTCTCCCTGTCGGAGCAGCAGCTGGACGCCCGGAGGCGGGGCCTGGAGGAGTACCTAGAGAAGGGTAGGCGGTGGGCCTTTGCCGGGGGGTGGGGAGTGGGGTGGGGAGAGTGAGTGAGTGGGCGGCGTACCTCCTTCAGTGCAGCATGGGCCATGCCGTGGGGGCGTTAGTTATGCTTAAAGGGTGGCTCGGTGCCATGAATAAGCCCAAATGCTAAGCAGTGTTTTCTTCTTCTCTCTCAACATCCACTCAGAGTCGCCTCAAAGATGGGCAGCAAATTAATAATAATGGTACCTTAATAGTAATAATAATAATAATAATAATCTGACTTCCTTGGAACTGCCTATATACTCAGATGTTACCTTAACAGCTCTTAGGTCCTTGGGTAGGAGTTGAAGTATTAAGATTTTATAGCAGCAACAACAACAAAACAACAATAATTATCATAAAGCAAAAGGCAACTTTAGTGGGAACAGCTTCCGTCCTGTGGCAATATCTGTAACAGCATCAATCATCCACATCTGCTTATCCCAGGTCCTTGCTAAGGACTCGATAGGTGGACGAAAATGCCAAATCCAGTCTGAACATCTGGCTGACTGTCTGATGAATAATAATTAATAATAATAATAATAACAACCTGGTTGGGAAGTTTAATTGGAAAGGGCCATTTGAATTCTTGTTTCTTTTCACCTCCTGGAAGGATGGAAAAAAGGCGACCTCTTAACCTTTCAGACCCCCTCTCTTCTCCCCCCCACCCCGAGACCCCCAACTCCACTCTGGTCCAGTCACAGCTCTGCTTTCTCACCCCCCTCCCCTCCAGTCTGCTCCATCCGGGTGATCGGGGAGAGCGACGTCATGCAAGAATTCCTCTCGGAATCGGACGAGGTAGGCCGGTCAAGAGGGTGGGCTCTCCCGGGCTGTCTCTCTGACCCACAAAAAGGGGCTTATTTCCCCCCCCCTCCTCCAACCCCAAGAGGAAATCGCCTCACTCAGTGGTTCATCCGGGCTGTTCCCCCCTCCTCCCCCCAGAACTTCAATGGAGTGTCGGACGTGGAACTCCGGGTGGCCCTCCCCGATATCACGACCGTCACTGTCCGGGTGAAGAAGAACAGCACTACTGACCAGGTCTACCAGGTAGGAAGGGATCCTCCAGGGGTTGGGGGGGGGCTTCTCGGAGGCTTTGGAGACGTTGGGGGTGCAGGAGGGAAATAGCTCTCCAAATGCTGGAAAGGACAGAAGCTCTTAACAGAAGATTTGGCTTAGGGTTTTTGGATTTTAAAAACGTTCTAGTTTTTAAAATGCATTTCCTCCCTCCCTCCCTCCTTTCCTCCCTCTACTTCCTTCTTTCCTTCCTTCCTCTCTCCCTCCCTCTTTCTTCTTAATTTCCTTCTGTCCCTTCCTTTTTCTCCTTCCTCAATCCCTCCCTCCCTTCCTCTTTCTCTCCCTCCCTTTTTAATTTTCTTCCTCCTTCCTTCCCTCTGTCCCTTTCTATTTCCCTCCCTCCCTCTGTCCCTTTCTTTTTCTCCTTCCTTCCTTCTTTCCTCCTTCCCTCCATTTCCTTCCTTCCTGCCTCTTTCTCTCCATCCCTTACTTTTTAATTTTTTTCCTCCTTCCTTCCTTCCTTCCCTCCTTCCCTCCATTTCTGCCTCTTTCTCTCTCTCCCTCCTTTACTCTTTAATTTCCTTCCTTCCTTCCCTCCGTCCCTTTCTATTTCCCTCCCTTCCTTCCTCTCCAGGCTGTCGCTTCCAAGGTGGGGATGGATAGCACCACTGCTAACTACTTTGCCTTGTTTGAAGTGATCAACCATTCTTTCGGTAAGGAACTTTCCTTACATGGCAGCCTCTCCCCTCCCCCTCCCCCTCTGCGTCTAGAAAGGTTTCCCAGTAGGAATCTGGGGGTCCTTTAGCCATGCAAGCCAGCTGTGGGATTTCGAGCCAGTCCTCACCCTCAGCCCAGCCCCACCTCACAGGGCTGTTGTCCTGGGGGAAAACAGGAGGGAGGGAGGGCTATACGAGGTACGTTTGCCGCCTTGAGTTATTTACAAAATAATAGGATAAAATTCTAACATACACATCAATAGATAACGTGTCTCCTATTGAGGGCAAACCTCCTCAGGGAAAAAAAACGAGAGGCCACTGAGGCTCCTCTGCTGTGGGACTCTCCTCCGCCAGCCCCATTTCTCTTGGTTTCCCTCTCCCAGTGAGGAAACTGGCACCCAACGAATTCCCCCACAAGCTTTACGTGCAGAATTACACCTCGGCGGTGCCGGGAACGTGCCTGACGATCAGGAAGTGGCTGTTCACGACAGAGGAAGAGGTTCTTCTCAACGATAACGATCTGGCCGTCACCTACTTCTTCCATCAGGTGGGACCCCTTCAGGTGACCCTCAGCTTCTCCTCCCCCTCCCTCCCCTGCAAGGCGTGGGTGTCCTCTCTGGGGAGAGTCTAGTGGTCTCGTTCGGGGATCAGGGCAGGAGGGCGCAAGGAGCAGAAGAGCGAGGAAGCGAAGAGTGGATCCCCCTGCGAAGCCCTCCCTATTTCCAATTGGGACCCTCTTGAGCGTCAAAGCTTACTCAGCGTAAAAGCCCTCAAGATTCAAAGGAGGATCGAGTGATCCCTCCCAGGAGATCAAGAATGTGGGGAAGGAGCAGATTGAATCTTTCCACAGGAGGGCACCACCAGCTAATTAAGGACTACTAATGAGCTCTCTTAGTAGTTGTTCGAACACAAGTACAGTTTAAATCAGTCTTTTCTGAACAAGGGCTGTTAATTTAACTTCATTAACAGCCGACAAGAACCCAAAGAAGAACAACTCCATTCTGAGGCACAGTATTTCCGATAACCAGTAATCTTACTGTGGTTGGCAGAATGCCCAGAAGCAATTTGCAGGAAAAATGACGAGAGAGAAACAAGAGCCAAATCAAACATTTCTGGAATCAAGACGCGAAGGAATACGAACGAAGTTGTTTCCTGCAAATTGCATCAGTCGTCATCCTTCCTTAAATAGGCTAAGGGAGTGGCCAATTAGCCCCAAGCCTTACTCTTGAGGAGTAAGGGTGCTGGTACATCACCACACCAGCCTCGTCGCTGTTGGAATCAGCTACTAGCTGCACAGGCCGCTGACGGGCCACAACACAGCCAGAAGAAATTTAACGGATCTTCTCCTTCCTCCTTCATCTCTTCTTCAGCTCTTCTGACTTGATCGGCCACCTTCCGCCACGAGGACTGGAAGCTTGACGCAGTCACAGAGAAGGGGGAGGAGGAAGGAGGGATTGTAGGAAAGCAGGAAACTCCCTTTCTTTTTTGGAATGGTCCCTGTACCCCATGTTTTTCCCCACCCAGGCGGTCGACGATGTGAAGAAAGGCTACATCAAAGCCGAGGAGAAGTCCTACCAGCTGCAGAAGCTTGGCGAGCAGAGGAAGATGGTCATGGTAAGGTCTTCTCCACTTCCGGTGGGAAATGTCTGTGGAGATTCTGGGTCATCCAGGTCATGGTTGTCCCAAAGGTACTGTCTTTCAAAAGGCGACTGGACTTTCTTGTGGGTTTTTTTTTTTTTTTGAAGACTTCTCACTCCTCATCCAGGAGGCTTCTTCAGGTTCTAGCGGAATGGCGGAGAGCAGAAGGATTTCTATTCCTTGCAGTCCTCTGATCATTGGCAGTCTCTCAGAGTCGTTGAGGCCGCTTGGAGGTCACCCGACTACAGGAGACCCTGAGGGCACAGGCCAACCTCCAAGAGTGTCAACGACCAGAGGACTGCAAGGAATAGAAATCCTTCCGTTCTCCATCATTCCGTCAGAACCCGAAGAAGCTTCTTGGATGAGGAGCGACATGACTTAAAGGAAAACAAAGTCCAGTCGCCTTCTGAAAAAAAGCACCCTTGGGGCTTCTGGTAGGCAGCGTTTAAGTTACGGGCTCTGGGCATCTCCTTCCCACTAGTCTGTTAGGCGGCCAGAATCATGAAATACAAATAGTCCTCGACTTACAGCCGTTCATTTAGTGACCGTTCAAACACGACGGCACTGAAGAAAGTGACGGCCGGTTTTTTTCACACTTAACGACCATTGCAGCGGTCCCTGTGGGCACGTGGCCAAACCTCAGCTTGGCAGCTGACCCCTATTTATGACAGTCTGGGGCTCCCTTGCGGTCGTACGTCGAGGACCGCCCGCGCGAGATGAGCGGCACATAAAACATTTCCCAAATAAACAAGTTTTCTTTGCGCTCATCTTGAGTTGCAACCCAGCCTGTTGCAGAGAGCTAACTTGGATTCCTGGGGAGGCCTGGTGGGTGGGGAGACCCCTCTCCCCAATCTTTCATCCCCCTCTCCCCTTCTACCCCCTCCCTCTCCTCTCCTCCCCTCCACCCACCCACCACAGTACCTGAACATGTTGCGGACGTGCGAGGGTTACAACGAGATTGTCTTCCCTCACTGCTCCTGCGACTCTCGCCGGAAGGGCCACGTCATCACAGCCATCAGCATCCAGCACTTTAAGCTCCACGCTTGCACCGAGGAGGGCCAGCTCGAGGTCAGCCATGGGGGGACGGGGAGGCGGGTGGGTGGGTGGGTCCCAAACCAGCTGTTTCCTGCCTCCGGAAGGCCTGATGGGAGTGGGGAAGGCCCGTTTTTCGTCCTCCCCAGGCTCCAAAACCTTTCTAGGAGCCCGGGGAGGGCGAAAACTGTGGGACCGGAAGGGGGTCGATATCCACAATGTAGATTAACTTTTTAAACTGGTGGACTTCCAACTCCCAGAATTCCCCATGCTGGCGCTGGGGAATTCCGGGAGTTGAAGCCCACACAAAGTTGGGAAGCTTCCGACGTTTTCCCACCTCTGGTTTTTTTCCCCTGGGGTTGTGGGGGGTGTGTGTGTGTGCTCCCTTCCGGATCCGGGCACTGATCCCACCGGGATCCTTCCAGAATCAAGTCATAGCTTTCGAATGGGACGAGATGCAGCGATGGGACACGGACGAAGAAGGGATGGCGTTCTGCTTCGAATACGCGCGAGGCGAGAAGAAGCCGCGATGGGTCAAAATCTTCAGCCCTTACGTAAGCGGAGACGGTGGCGGGCAAAGAGGAGGTAGGGTGGGGCGGGTCCCAAACCCCTGGCAAGAGGAAGGAGCTGGGCCAGGGGTTGGGTGAGAGCCCCAGGCCCTGAATTCGGATTTGTTTTTTCTCTCCTTGCAGTTCAACTACATGCACGAGTGTTTCGAACGCATTTTCTGTGAACTGAAGTGGCGGAAGGAGGTGAAGATGGGGGAGGGCCAGGAGGGGGTGGGGAGGGCCGCTGCCGTCCCGTGGGAACCCCTCCCCCTCCCTCCCTCCCTCCCTCCCTATAGAAGCCAGGCGAGGCCTCCCGTGGAAGACCGGAGTCCTCTTGGCACTAGAACTCCCTGCGCGCCTTCTGGCCTGCCTCAACTCCTCCCGTGTCTTCCTTTGAAAGGTGGAAGAAGAAGCCACCGACAAGGACAACAAGAACTGCAGTAAAGACAGTCTGTGCAGCAAGGTGAGAAGCCGGGAACGGAGGAGTGGCTGCTGTTCGTTTTTTATTTTTATTTTATTTATAGCCCCGATGTTATTATTTGTATCAATAAGACCTAATGCTCCTTCCTCCGCCTGTTTTCCCAACGACAACAACCCTGTGAGGTGGTCTGCGCTGAGGGGGAGGGGAGGACTGTTACCCAGCCGGCTTTCATGCCTGATGCAAGACTAGAACTCCCAGTCTCCTGGTGATCAACCCAAAGTCACCCAGCCAGCTTTTATCCTTAAATAAAGACTAGAACTCACAGTCTCCTAGTGATGGGCCCAAAGTCACCCAGCTGCCTTCCCTACCTAAGTTGGGACTAGAACTCCCCATCTCCCAGTTTCTGCTCTGGCGCCTTAAACCACTGGACCAAACTGGCTCTCCTAGTAGACCACCTGGCACGTTCTTCCCCTGGCCCTCGGCGTCTCTGACATCTGAAACAGGGGTCCCTCTCTGTTTGGATGTGACCCCCCCCCCATATCTGGGATGGCGATGGAAGCCGTGGTCCGTGGGCCTTTCCCCCGTCCGTCTGTCCCCCCCAGTTTACATCCCCCTCCAGATGAGAGAGGCCAGCAACAGGAGGAGATCAGCTGTGATCCCCAGCACTTTCAGTGGGAGCACCCCGATTTCTTTGTGTGTTCCCACAACCTCCTGGGAACACTCCTGTTCACCCTCTGCCCGTGTCCCACTTTTCGAGTGGAACGAGTGGGACAGGGCAGTCTGTCTTAGAGGAAATAACATACCCCTCCATACCTACTCACTCGTTTTCAGCCTCTTCCCTTCGTTCCCTCCTTTTTTTTTTTTCTCCTCTCCCAGAACATCTTCCAGTTAATGCGGACAGAGCAACGAGACATCGCGACTTGAAAACCGCTTCGGAAAAACCGACCGACCGACCGACCGAAAAGCGTATTATCCCTCTTTTCCCCACCCCCCCCACCCCAAAACCCTTCCTGGAAAAAAACAAAACAAAAACAAATTAACACTTTTCAAAACGAGGAGAAAAGAAAAGAGAGAGAAGGAAGGAAGGAAAGAAAGAAAGAAAGAAAGAAAGAAAGAAAGAAAGAAAGAAAGAAAGAAAGAGAGAGGGGAACGGTTTACTGTATTAAACTCATATTAATTCCATTCGTGAATGTCCTGTTAAGCAGAGGTGGGTGGGAGGGAGGGAGGGTGGGAGGGAGGGCAGGGAGACCACCGTGATCCAAAACAAGGTTGTGGGGCACCCAGTTTCTTGTTTCCAGAAAATTTTTACTTTTTTGGGGTAGCCATTTTCGGAGTCACCTGTTGTTGAAAGATAAGACGGCGCTGGACAATTTTTTCCCCCCGTTTTTCTTTTTAACAACTGGATGGAGACCCCTACATCCGTTTGCACTGTCTGAAATATATATGTATGTATGTAAAAAAAACAAATATATATAGAGAGAGACAAACTTATCACGCCCTTATATATACATATATATATCTATATCTATATATGTATATATATATAATTTTTTTTTCGTATTGAGGCTGTTACGTTAGAGGGACTTCTAAATCAGAGCTTTCCCTTCTTGTGGCCCCCATCAGAGCCCCGGCGAGGCCTGAAACATAATTTGAACCCTGTTTTTAAAAACAAAAAACCCACCCAGATTTTGCAGTCTTTTCTTGCAAGGAATTTGGATTTTGCAGCTTAAGAAACGCTGAGAAAAACTCGGAAAAAAGTGGGAGTTTTCTCGCTCAAACTTCGGATTTTACCAAAAAAACAAAAAAATGCAGCGGTGGAGAGGGGGAAAAAAAAGCACTCTTATATCCTTTGCAAAAATTCAGCTTCCATGCTTGTCGTTTCCCCCTTCCCCTCGTGGCGTTGAAAAGCTTCCTTGGTTTTGTAGCTTTGGCATTTCAGATTTTCTCTCGGGCTGAAGGAAGAAGAGAGAATTTAGTAGTTTTTCTCCTTTCCGGGAGTCCGAAAGTAGAAATTGCAATCGGTTTATAAGGCGTTGGATGGAGACTTGGGTTTGGCTCTCTGCCTGCAAAATTAAAATTTTTCCCCCCTGCTTTTAAAGCCCTTTTGCTAATTTGTTGCTCGGGAGCTGAGGCCTGGTTTGTCTCCGGGTAGCCAGTTGCTAACCACAAAAACAGTCCCACAGACAGACCAGGTTGCAGGAAGGGGGAAACGAGTGGGTCTAGTCACATAATTAGAAAAACGTGGGTGGTTTTCAGCATTGGGGGGGACTATTTAGTGGTGGCACCTGCCTGGGACAGTAAAATAGGCGTCCGCCGGACCTCGGGGGCGAGGGAGTAACACTAACCGTGTGCTCTCGAAGGCCAGAGATGCTGATTGCACTTAAAAGCATGCAATCGTTCCATGTCCAACGAAAGATCCTTCTGGACGTTTTATCAGAGCTTAGGATGTGCTTAGAAGGGCACATCTTAAGGACTAGCCCCTTGCTTTAGCCCCGGGATGGCGAACCTATGGCACGGGTGCCGGAAGTAGCATGCAGAGCCCTCTTTGTGGGCACGTGGCCATCAGCAGCTGCTCTTTTGGTTTCTGGCACGCATGCTGGTCTTTGTGGGCACCGGAAAACAGCCCGAAAAGTGGCCAAACAGGGCCAAAAAACAGGCTGTTTTTCAGGCCATTTTTGGGCTGTTTTTTCAGGCCATTTTTGGCCTGAGAAAACAGCCTGAAAAATGGCCCAAAACGTGTGTGCCAGTTGGTCTTTGGGTTTACGGCTCCAGTGCACGCACCTGCATGCGTGTTCCGGTTTGGGCACTCGGTGCCCAAAAGGTTTGCCATCACCGCTTTAGCCTGAAGCCAAACAACACGGAGAAAAAAAACAGAGAGTACAGGCATCCTCATTTCTAAGCACCAATTGGGCTGCGCCGAGTGCAAATTTGGCCCCCTTAGTAGACGGAGGGTATCCATTGGAAGTAATATATCTTGGGAGAGTGCCAAAGCGGAAAAAAATACCTCCCTCTCATTCTTAACAAGGATTTGGGGACGATGCCTTAGTGGGTCGACTCAGGAATGCTGGTCTGACACACAACAGCCCTGCTAAGTTGTCCCTGGGTGCAAACCATCGCAGGTTTCCGAGGGATGGGAGGGGTCCGAAGGGACTCGCAGATGGGGAGCGGGGGATGAGGGGAGAAGGACCAACGGCTCTCAGCTGAGTAACAGAACTTCCAAAGAGTTTGCTTCTTCCGTCAAAAACCGTGTTTTGGCTTCGCTTCCCAGAGTTTTGAGTTGCAAAAAATGGCCCCGTTTCTGAGCGAATCAAATCTGTGTGTAAGTGTGTGTGTGTGTGTCATTCCTCTTAAGGATGCAACGTTTTAAAAAAATCCAGCATTTCGTTGGGAAGAAAACCCCACTGGTGTGTTTTTTCCCCATCGCTGTTTTTTTTAAAGGTTCCGATGATTTCTTTCTGTTACAGGATCTGTGAGTTGTTTTAACATCCCAGTCTGCTATCCAAAGAAAGGCTGGAAGGAAAAAAAAAACGTTTCCATGTCCCTCAAATTTCCTCTTTTTTTCTTTTCTTTTCTTTTTCTTTTAAAAATCTCCTTGGTTCGGCTTCAAAAATATATATATATATTTATATATATATATATATATATATATTTAAGCCCTGGGTTTCCTGGTGCTCTCCGTGTACGTCTCTCTCACTGTTTTAATTTATTTGACAGACTTCTAATTGTAATTTTTCACTGCATATTCCTCGTTATTTTTTTTTGTTTGTTTGCGATTTTGGGGTGTGAAGAAGGAATATCCTGGCGAAGAAGGAAGAAAGGGCTCGGAGAAATTGGGGCGGGGGGCGGGTTAGGGCATTCTTCATCTTTAGAGCTAACTACTCTAAAACAAAACAAAAAATTGTTTGGTAAGAATCAATTAGTACAACTAATTGTAACATATTCTTTTAAATAAATTGATTTATTCGACGAAATGGTCCCAGCCTTCATTTGGTTTGCTTTCTTCTATGTATATAATATGGCCCACAAAGGGATGGCAGTTTACACGACGGTTTTATTATTTAATTTAATTAAACTTAATTTTAATAACGTTTATTCAACGAAAATCGGCCCACTAATCTAAAATAAAATAAAATAAAATAATTAGAAAGTTAGTAAAACACTTTTCAACCTCAAATTCTGGAATAATTTTTGTGTGCGTGTTGCATACAGCCAGGACCTGAAAGAATTCTAAATTTCATTGAATTGTCATCCTGAAAAAGTGGCTTTAGATTTGGGTGGATGTAATTCCTAAGCAGGGATCGGCAGCCTTGAGGACTAGAAACTTGAAAACGGTTCGACGCACTCTTGGTTTCTTGGGATTCAGGGCCGTTGAAGTTTTGAGACCCAGAAATATTGGCGGAAAAAGATCTGACCTAAACATTTCCTGGATTTTATTTAACTTCAGGCCTCAGCTGGTAATTAATAACCCTGAAATCTTTTATATAACTTCAGCGTGGGTAAAATCAATAATCATTTTTTTGGCAGGACCCCCCTCTCCCCCTAAAAAAAACCCATGTTAAAATTCAGCCTGGAAAGGAGGAAAAACAACAGAAAACGAAGTTTTACTTGGAAGAATCTCAAGATGATGGAGAAAATTCTATATCTACCTATTTACTTATCTTCCATCCATCATCCATCATCTCTATCTCTTATCTCTCTCTTTCTATCCTCTATATCTACCTACCTACCTACCTATCTTCTATCCATCATCTATC
>WNWU01000084.1:1233559-1251805 GCA_012654045.1 Ptyas mucosa
CTCCTTCTCTTCCTCCTTTTGCTCTTCCTCCTCTTCTCCTCCTTCCCTCTTCTCCTTATATTCTTCTTCTCCTCCTCCTCCTCCTCCTTTTACTCCTCCTCCTCCTTCCCTCTTCTCCTTATATTATTATCTCTTTTATTCATTAAACATGTAACCCAGTCAACTGAACATTTAAAAATGTGTCACATATACAATTGATTGGCGCTAATGGTTGATACGGGTTGCTGCCAGCATCCTAGGTATCATCTTCATCATCATCATCATCACCATTATTATTATTGGCTGCTTAAGGGATTTTAGCGCCTTTTGGAAAGGCTCCAGGGCTTTGGAGAATCCCTATTTTGAGGCTTGTTATACAACTGGGGACCATTACAGAGGAGTGTTTTTCTCTCCACCCACACCCACAAACACACCAACACACAAAACAGGCAAAAAACCTAGGAAAAATCCCTGTTGGGGAAAACACGCCCAGCTAGTGCCGGCGTTAGACTGCAGAATATAATTTCCTTAGGAGATCTGAAGCCTCCGATGCGGTTTTACCATTTCTATCCTCCACACAACCCTGCAGGGTAGGCTGGCTTTGTAAGGGAAGGGGAACCACCAAATGTGCAATTTTAGGAATATAATAGTTTCGAACCAAACCAGGCCTGAAAGATCTTTCAAATCACTGGGTCCTTTTTTGTGTCTTCCTTTTGTATCCCCCCCCCCTCAGATCAACACCAAAATTAACAATGAAAAATATCTCCGGGCTCACACTGAAATTGAGGTTCTGCTATCCGGATTTCTCAGGTTGGTTTCCAGGATCGAGCAAAAAAAGGATTTAAAAAAACATTTTTTTCCTCCTCAAGGCAGCTCGCTTTTTTCTTGCTCCACTGATTACAGGTAATCCTTGATTTACATCCATTTAGCGACCGTTTGAAGTCACCAGAATAACAAAGTTGGAAGGGACCTTAGAGGTCTTCTAGTCCAACCCCTTCTCCACGGCCCAGAAAAAAGGTGATTCAGGACTGTTTCTCACATGAACGTTGCAGCAGCATCTCCCTGGTCACATGACCAGAATTGGTCACTGACTCATATTTATGACGGTCACAGCATCCCAGGGGTTTCGTGATTCCCTTTTGTGACCATGGGGGAAGCCAGATTCACTTAACAGCCATGTGACTAACTTAAGAACGACGGCGATTCACGGAACAACCGTGGCAAGAAAGGTCATAAAATGAGCCAACACTCACTTAGCAGCTGTCTCACTTAGCGACAGAAAACCCGGGCTCAATTGCGGTTGTTAAGTCGAGGACAACCTGTAATAACGGATGTGCGGCTTCTCCCACTTAGTGGCCAATTCGCCACGATTCTAGAATTGAACCGACTCTCAGATCGGCGGGGGAAAAAAATCACGTGACTTTTCTCCTTTCCTTCCTTGCTTCAATTTAGAATAGAATTGAGCTGGAAGGGACCTTGGAGGTCTTCTAGTCTATCCCCCTGCTCAAGCAGGGGACCCTAGGCCAATCCAGACAACTGACTGTCCAGTCTCTTCTTCTAGTGGCAAGCGGTTCCACTGGTTAATTGTCCTAACTGTTAGGAAGTTTCTCCTTAATTCCAGGTTGCTTCTCTCCTCGATTAATTTCCATCCATCGCTTCTTGTCCTGCCTTCTGGGGCTTTGGAGAATAATTTGAGCCCCCTCTTCTTTGGGGCAGCCCCTCAAATACTGGAAGGCTGCTATCATGTCCCCCCTAATTCTTCTTTTCTCTAGACTGGCCAAACCCAAATCCTGCAGCCGTCCTTCGTATGTTTTAGTCTCCAGGCTTTCGATCGTCTTAGTTGCTCTTCTCTGCGCTTTTTCCAAAGTCTCGAAATCTGTTTTTGGGGTTTTTTTTGGGTAGTGTGGTGACCAAAATTAGTTGCAGGATTCCAGGTGTGGCCTTTCTAGGGTTTTATAAAAGGGTAAATTTCTTTTAACCAACTTTAAAAAAAAACAAAAAACCTCGGTTTCTGGAGCTCTTTGCTAATTGCCTTATCGATTCCTGAATGGTGTAGTTGCACTGTTCGGACAAAAAAAGAAGGTATTTTTAATTGTTATAAATATTTCCTCGGCCGGCTGACTCTCGTAAGGCCTTTTCCGAGGGTTTTAATTTTCCCATCGAAAGCTCCGTTCGGGCCCCCAGACCCATTTTTATTTTCCTGCCGACGCAGAAGGAGGGCAGATATAAATTAAACGTTTCTCCTGGGTCTCTAATTGCCTTATCGATTCTCGATAAGGGAAGGGGGGTCATTTACCAATTTGACAAGGGACGAGGCCGACCGGCCAGGGTGGGAGATGTGGGGGTGGGGTGGGGGTCTTCAGGAAAAAAAAAAGTCTTTGAAAATCTGTTTTTCTGTCCTGTTCTCCCCCCCCCTTCTCCTCCTCGCCCTTTGGTGATTTCCAGAGACGTCTTGATGAAACGGCCGGAGAATATCCGAGAATTTGCAGCAGGTGAGAATTAAAATTTATTTCAACAACACCCCATTGGGGAGATTTGGAGTGATGGTGTCCAATCAACGCGTGTGCAAAACACACCAGCCTGGGCTGCCGATTGGCTGGGAGCGGATGGGCACCGTGGAAAAAATTCTGATTTTATTTTTGGCCAGACGGCTTCGTGGCCCCCTCCAATGTTCTCCCTTCACCGCAAGGACGTTTCCTTCTGCCCGGATCAGATGCCCAACCCCGGCGCTTTAATGTGGATTATTTTGGACCCCCTCGATTAATCCTTCCGTCGGGAGGGATCCCTGGAGAGAGGGCCGAGCAAGCAGGGCTTAAATAAAATAAAAATAAAAAGCAAAGCAGAACCCGCTCCCAAGCTCAATAAGGTTTCAAGAAAGGGGCCTAACTCTGTTGTGATTAATTAATAATAACTTGCTGATTGTTCAGACTAAAATCAATGGCCGCTTAAATTCAACTTCTGAAGATTCTGCATCGAAGAGGATCTTGAAAGTTGATTCGGTTGTTTTAAACTTTAAACTGTTTTCCCTTTAAACTTCCTTCCTTCTTCTTTCTTTTCCTTCCTTCCTATTTTTCTCTTCCTTCCTTCCCTTTGATTTCTTCCTTTTCCTTCCTTCCTTCCCTTTTTTATCACTTCCTTCCTTTTTCTTCCTTCCTTCCTTCTCTTTTTGCCCTTTCTTTTTTTTCTACTTTAAATAATATTTTCCTTGCAAGGATGTTTCTAAATCGGCACCGCCTTGCAAGAGAAATGTTTAGCTTCTAAGAAAGATAGACAGAGCCCCGAGGGAGAATAGCATCAGGCAAAGAGAGCCCCAGAGGTGTGCAACACCTTCCCCTGACCATATGCAGAGTGCTTCCCTCTGCGGTTTGCGCACTTGGGATCTGGCACACAAAAGACACACTCCCCAGGAGCAAAGGCGCAAAGCAGAGAAACCAAATAGGCTAAGTAAGTCCCAGATTTGCAATCGAGGGGACAGACAGAATCCTAGGGCTGGAAGGGACCTTGGAGGTCATTTAGTCCAACCCCCCCCAAGCCGAAAGTTCCATCCTGGACAAAGAGCCGTCCAATCTTTTCTTGAAAACCTCTGGTGAGAAAAAGCTCATCCAGGGAGAACACCGTCACGTCCACAGGGGTCCGAGTTCGAGTCGCGGTGCCAGAGGCCTTTCCCGTGCTTCGTTCCTCCGGATCGCCGATTTTTGCAGCCGCCTACACAGTAGGGCTGGTTAAAACCCCGTTTCCCTCCCCATTTCACCTTCCAGACTATTTCACCAACCCGGAGCTGCCGAAAAAGATCGAGCAACAGATGATGGAGAAGCTAAACCAGGCCACTTGAGGGCCTCCTGCTTTGAAAATGTAAATAATCCCCCCCCCCTTAATTATTATATTTCTTGGAATCTCTTTCCTTTTCATCGGTTAATAAACCCACAAAATGCATGAAAATTGCTCGGTTTTTTCCCCCACCCGGTGGGGGATGAAATGCCGGACAACTCCAGGCACGGTTGCATCCTGTACAGGCAGGCCTCGAACTTACAACGGTTCATTTAGTGACGGCTCAAAGCTACAGCGTCACAAAAAAAAAAGGGCCGCTTTTCACACTTACGGCCGTTGTAGCATCCCTGTGGTCAGGTGATCAAAATCCAGCCAGTTGGCGACGGACTCGCATTTATGACGATTGCCGTGTGTGTGTGTGTGTCTCGTGATCCCCGTTTGCGAACTTCTGACCAGCGAAGGCCAATGGGGAAATCAGATCCGCTTAACAACTGTGTCACTAACCTTAACATCTGCAGTGATTGACTTAACGGCAAAGTCGTAACCCGGGGGTGAAAAACGCACTTCCCGAACGTCTCCCTTAGGAACGGGAATGTGGGGCTCCATTGCAGTCGTTAAGCCGAGGACTGTGGCTTACTAACTGGTTGTGCTAAGTTGCGAGTCAAAAGCCCGAGGGGAGGAGACGGACGGGGGACACAGGAATACCCCCCCTCCACGCCAAGGACCACCCACGGCTGCTCCACCACGATAGAAAATGCCCCTTTTTGCCCCGTGCCACACGCAAAGGTGGCATTCGTGGCAGAGCCGACGGGGCAGCCAAGATAAGCAAGAGACGGATTTGCAACGCTGAGCATGTTGGGGTTCAGAAGACCCCCGGGCCACCCTCCCCTGCAGAGCCCCCTTTTCCCAGCTCCCCGAAACCTAGCTCCTTTTGGAAGGCTGCCTTTCCACCTCTCCTTCCTTGCAAGACCCCATCAGACGACTCTTGGGAGACCCTCCCATGTCCAGGGCCGCCGTGCCCGCAGTCTCTCCCCCCCCCCCCGGCCTCCCATCCCAAGCCTGGCAAGCTCTGCCGACATTATCTCAGCAGTCACCTTGATAAGGTGGGACGTCAAGACCGCCGTAATGGATGGCTCTTCTGCAGCAGGCGCAGCTCTGTGTGAATATTCATGCCCTACTCTGCCGGAGCATCCCGGACGGACCCCCCTCCCTTCCCCCAGCCTCCTCATGTAGGGCCCTAATGAGATTGTTGGCAGCCGTCCCTCCTCTGCTCTTAAGAGCGGGGGCTGGCGGGCAAACTTTTCCCGTTATCTTCCCCGATGGACGACACTGGGAGGGGTGGGTGGGTTGGCCCTCGGAAGGGCCTGGCAGCTTTTGTGTTCCCTTGTGGGGGGAGGGGGGGAGGAGAGGCATGGGTGGGCATAAATTAACCGGCAGCAGACCCATCGTGGTGCCAAGGGACAGGACACCGACCGGGGGCAGCTTGTTCCAGTCGGTGCCGAGACGGGACTGTTAATGCAGTGAGGGACAATTGTGCAACAGCAGCTTTGCGATGTCTGAAACATTGTCGCAAACAGGCCATTCCGGGACGTGCCCCTGTCGTTTCCCGCAAGGAGCCTGGCACGCCGCGGGGGCAGCAAGGCTAAGAAAGGGGCAGTGAAGACGAGCAAAGACGACCCCCCCCCCCAAAAGAGAGAAAACAGTCCTTTTCACTAACTCTGTTGCGAGTCCTGAGTTCGGATCCAGGCCTCTTTGTGGGAAAACTCTTCCTGGGTTTTTGTTTTTGCCTTTTTGCAAGTAAGTTTAGCTGAATAATTAGTGGCGCTTCAAGCATTAGGGGGACTTTAAAAAAAACCCGAGTAGAAGCAGGTTTGATTTAGCTATCGACCTGCCGCCCCGTCCTGCCGATTTTAAACTCAGGAACTGCAGATCTTTTTAACGGGTAATTCTTTTTGAGTTTTAATGAATAGTTCTTTGAATTTTAATGGATAATTCTTTTGAGTTTGCTCGAGTTGCTTGGAAAGTCACCGCCGCGTTTTTGCTTCTAACACCCATCCTGGTATTCGGCCTCCGGCTAATCTAGCCAAAGTCGAGTTTCCCCGTTACGTTGCTGGGCGAGTCCCGGAAAAAAATAAATGACCCCCGCCATCCGCTTGAGCAAAGGATCGGAAGCCGCTCAATTCAAGCCATCAGGCCTGCTCTTATCAACCACAAAGCCCTTTCAACAGGCAGGACTATGGATTTTGCCTACCATTAAAAGCCCAGAAGCCTCTAAAAGGCGCAGCTCTTCTTTCTAAGGGGGCCTTGCAAACTGCTCATCGCCACGAAAAAGCAAATATTAATAGGTGGATGTTTTATTCACCGGTTCCTGCAGTCCCTTCCCGCTTCTGGGCAGGGTTGCTGGCCAGAGCACCCCAAAGAGGATCCCATCGTGTCCCCCCGCGAGGTTTTAAGAAACGGGAAGAGCGGCGAGCTTGACCTACCTAGGCTCAGCTCAAGGAAATCCCCCCCTCCCAAAAGGAGTTTTTGGCTAGAAAAAAATATATCCTAAGCTCCGATTTTAGAGCCGCAGAGAAAAGTCCCTTTCCCAGCCTGTCTTCCGCGAAGGCCTCAAGGTTTTCCCGCTTCTCTGTTGGCGACTTCCGGTTCCTTCTGGGCGAGCAGAAGCCGCTGGCTGTTGGATTTCGGTTCGGCAAACGGCTGTACCGAGAGGGGGACGCGGACGGTGTCGAGGCCATTCACCTGCAACGCAGGAGGAAGGGAAGAGAAGAGGCAGAGAGCCCAGGAAGACCAAAGTGAGTAAATTGGGAATTCCTAGTACGAAAGCTCAACTTCTCTGTTGGACGGCAGGCGGTTTAGGCTTTCACCGTTCTCTTTGGAGAAAGTGGGGCAAGGCTTTTTGCCTCGGGGTACACCCCCCCTTCCCTGGATGCTCCATTCTGCCTACTTGGGCAGGTCTGGAAGCCAGGGAGGGGAGGGAAAAAACCCCAAAGTTTCCGTTGTTTTTCTTGCAGACATTTCATTACCGAACTAGGTAACACTATCAGTGCTAATCTAAGTTGGGTAACGTCTGCAAGAAAACCACCAAGTTTGGAGAGCACCAAGGATCTCCCAGTCCTCTTTCTCTACACAAACCCCTCTCCCTTCTAGCACTGATGATGTTACCTAGTTGGGTCATGAAACATCTGCAAGGAAATCATCCAGCTCGGAGGGCTGCCACAGAGGGAAGACAGAAAGGCAACCTCTCCCTGCTTATCCGCCTTCCACTAGTGCTATCCAGAGGTAGACTATTCCTGCACAAAGAGGCTTCTTTGCTAATGCCCCTGTTTTTTTTATTTTTTCATTTTTTCCTCCTTCTATGATACCGTCAAATCTCCCCGTTTGGGGCACTGCAGATTGCCAGGCCACAAAACCTCGCAGAAAGTCCGAGAGGGAGCTTACCGTAACGTCGCACCAGTAACTGCCCATTTTGGTGATGGGTTCTTCCGGGAGAGTCAGCGCCTGGGGGGGCACTACAACTCCCAACTGGGAAAAAAAAAAAAGAGAAGGGGGGGGGGGACATACAGCTCCTTAAAAATAGGGTCGCAAATGCATTTCAAAGTTTATTTATTTATTTTATTTATTGGTTCGATTTATATGCCGCCCTTCTCCGGAGACTCAGGGCGGCTTACAATGCGTTAAGCAATAGCCTTCATACTTTTGTATATACCTGCTTAGTGGAGCTTTCGGCCCCCCATAAGCGGTGTTCTTTTTTTTATACAAAGTCAGCTTATTGCCCCCACAATCCGGGTCCTCATTTTCCCTACCTCGGAAGGATGGAAGGCTGAGTCAACCTTGAGCCTGGTGAGATTCGAACTCGCAGTAATTGCAGGCAGCTGGTGCTACTTAACAGCACTTTAGTCTGCTGCGCCCCCAAGGCTCTTAAAGTTGTGTTTCAATCTAAGACGAGGTGGAATTTTGATCACACATAACCGAGGGGATGTTGTAACTGAAAAACGGTCGTAAGTCAGTGCCGTTGTAACTTTGAATAGTCACTCAACGAACTGTGGTAAGTCAAGGACTTACCTATATTAAGGCTGACGTCTCCATTAGTCCCACGTGAAATAAACACAAACAGATAAAACCCTTCCTCACCAGCAATCACCACACTAATGAGCAGAGATTAACACCATGATCAACGCTAGCACTCTTGACAATACCCCAATCAAGGAATTACCATTGCAAACAGACTAACAACAAACCATCACTTAATCAAGGCTCCTCCCACCCACACAGGACAAGCCACCAGTATATAAAAATAAGAACAAACTCCACACCCTTCTAGCACTGATGATGTTACGTAGTTGGGTAACAAGACGCCTGCAAGAAAACCACCAAGCTCAGAGAGCATCAAGATTTGGGGTTCTCCTCTTCCCTTCACACCTTCCTCCTCCTCCTTTCCTGATGATGTTCCCTAGTTGGGTTACGAAATGTCAGCAGGGAAACCATCCAGCTCAGAGAGACCCAAGGACCCCCCACAAATGTATAAACTCACGTTTCGGAGGAAATGCCGGCAGACAATTTCTTTCGTCAGCTCCCACTGGTCACACTCGTTCACGCCGATCTCCAGGGTGCAATTCTTCAGGAACCGGACAGTCTAAAGAAAACGGAAATCTTTAAACAGTTGGTCAACTAAGGGAAGGAGAGATGGGAACTCAGCCGTTTTACCTGAAGTTCCTCCAAAGCGTGACCAGAAATGATAAAAAAACAAAAACAAAACTTTAAGTATATATATATATTTAACAGCTGGATTTGCTAGCAACAGCTTAGGTTTTGGGAGAAAGGAAGGGAATAGGAGTAAAATTCAAATTTTGGGAGAGAAGAGGTTATATACCCTGCTGTAGTGGCAATTCTTGCTGTGAGAGTGATAGATAGATAGATAGAAAGAAAGATAGATAGATATAGATACCAGAGATAGATAGACATGATAGAGACATGATAGATAGATAGATAGATAGATAGATAGATAGATAGCTGGATGGATGGATGATAGATGAATGGATGAGTGGTGCATTGACCTAGAGGTGGAGCTCTCGCCTCACAATCAGGAGGCTGTGAGTTCGATCCTAGGTAGATATTTCTCTCTCTGGGCACACTGAGAATATATCTGATGAAATAAACTCTGCATTGGCGACAGGAAGGGTATCCGGCCAGTAAACACTCAGCTCCATTCAGTTACCCAGACTCCACAGTGACGCAAGGGATTATGGGGTCATTAAAAGAGGACGATAGATTGGATAAATATAGATGATAAGATAGATAGATGGATGGATGGATGGATTGCAGCTTCTTCTCCACAATTCAGCTTTCAAATAAAATTCACTCATCAGTAATATTCGGAAAATGTATTGCCGATTATCCTCCTGAAAGAGGACTTTTTCCCATTTATTCTTCCCAGCCTCACCTTCATACCGCTGTGGGTTTGTAATCTCGGCAGTTTCCCCTCTTCACGTAACTAAAACAGAAGAAGAGATGCAGAAAAAAAAGAAAATCAGATTTTTTTCCCCCTCTCATTTTCTGGCTGCATACGGGAGCCTAGATCCCGGCGGAGCAAACTTACTCGGTTTTCCTCTTCGAAAAACTTCTTGTTTTCGGGAGAGGCGTAAACGGCCCGGTTGTGGAACAGGAGATGGTTACGCCCAAAAGATCTGTGGACGAAGACGGTTTCACCGCGGTTTCCAACGTCTGAAAATTGAGATATGGAGAAAAATTTGGACCCAGGTTTTCGTGTGTGTGTGTGTATTGTCTTTGGCTCCTGCCCATGTACAGGTAGTCCTCGACTTACGACGTCACTAAACGACTGTTCAAAGTTACCACGGCACCGAAAAAAGGGACTCACGACCGTTTTTCACACTTACGACCATGTCAGTGTGTCACGTGATCAAAAGTCAGCTGACAGAATTGGCAGCCGGCTCATATTTATGATGGTTGAAGCGTACCGGGGTTGTGTCATCTACTTATGCATACTTCTGGACAAGTAACATTAGACTTGCTTAATGACCGTATTACTAACTGAACAGCTGCAGGGATTTCACTCAACAATGGGGGGCAGGTGAGGCAAAACTCAATTTAGGAAAATGTCTGTCTTAATCCCGGGAACGTTGGGCTCCCTGTGCAGAATTCAGCGGCCGGAGGGTCTCGTACCTTCCACCGGTTCGGTGAGGATAAGTTCGAGGGGCTCTTTGGGGCGGTGCTTGAGGTCCTCCACCAGACGGAAGACACGGTAACGGGAGTGTTTGATGCGAGGCTCCCGGTCTTTCTTGCCTAGTGGGACCTTCCACCAGCGCTCCACGATGACCGTCTCCTGCAAGGCAGAGAAGTCGGGGAAGGGTTCGGATGCGGCCCCCAAAAGAGCCTCTCGCCCGTCTAGTCCCATCCCGTCCCCCAAACAAAGAGGGGTTTATTTAACCGAGATTTTTAGCTGCTTTGAGGAAAATGCAGGACTTGCCATGTGAAGCAGCCGGAACAAAGTCCCAGAATGGTGGGGCTGGAAGAGGCCGAGTGGGGCTGACTGGGACCCCCAACCTCCAGGTGAATCTAGGCAAAGCTGCAGCATTTCCTTTTTCTTTTCCTTCTTTCTCTTCCTTCCTTTCATCCTTCTGTCCCTATTCTTCCTTTTCTCCTCCCTCCTTTTCCTCCTCTTTCTCTACTTCTTTCCACGCAGCCATCTCTCCTTTTCACTCCTTTTGTCCCTCCTTCTCTTTCCCTTCCTTTTTTCTTTCACCTTTCCCTTTTTCTTCTCTCCCTCCCTTCCTTTTTCCTTCCTTCCCTTCCTCTTCCTTATCTATCCACCTCCTTCCTTCTTCCCTCCTCTCCCTCCCTTTTTCTCTCCCTTCCTTCTTTCTTCCCTCCTCCCTCCCTTTTTCTTCTCTTCCTTCCGTCTCCTCTTTTTTCCTTCCTCCCCTTCCCTTCCTCTTCCCCATCCATCCATCCATCCATCTCCTTTCTTCCTTCTTCCCTCCTCTCCCTTTTTCCTTCCTTCCCTATTTATCCATCCATCTCCTTCCTTCCTTCCAACAATCTCTCTCCTTTTCTTTCCTCCCTCTTTTTCCTTTTCTCTTCTTTCCCCTTTTCTTTTCCTTCCTTCCTTCCCACCTTATCCGTGTCCAGGCAGCCCATTCAGACGACCCAGCCTCTTCCCAGGGCCGCCCCCCCCCTTTGGCCTTGGGCAGCACCGCAAGCCCTTCCCGTCTGCTTCCCCAGGCGCTGCAGGGCCGCCGTTCTCTCCTGGTGGTCTCCCATCCCTTCCTCCTACCCACCTCCCCGCCAGCCAGGGCTACCCCGCCCTTCCCCGCCAGAACGGACCCCGAAGGGTCCTTCCCGGCCAGGCCCTGCCGCGCTCACCCGCGGGGCCGAGAGGTGCAGCAGCCCCCTGGGCAGGAGAAGCGGGAGAGACCCCGCCGGCGACCCCCGCGCCGCCCGCCACAACCCAGCCGCCATCATGGCTCCCGCCGCCTTGCTGCAGGCCCCGCCCCCCCGACGACTGCGCAGGCGCCAAAGCCCGCTAGGCCGCGGATAAGCTCCGGTCTCGCGTAGCGCCGCCTGCCGGGCATGGCTCTCTTTCCGCGGTGGCCGGCGTCACGGCAGCCCCCGGCTTTTGGCTCGCCTGGGCCGTAGGGATACCGAGGTGGGGGTGGTGGGCTGCCTCTCAATATAGGGCTCTTGGGGCTGGTTGCCCCTGAGTGTGGCCAGAGCGCCTCTTCCCCTCCCCAAAGCTTTAATGGGGTGAAAATGAAGGGGTCTCTGAGCATGTGAAGAGGGCTGTGTCACCAGCAAAGGCATCCTGCCTCCCAGCCATGGGTGCAAACTTGTAACAGCGTGGTAGTGAAGGGCGCAGTTCTGAGCATGCACAGAGGGCTCTCTGCCAAACAGAAGAGAACACAGTGCCTCTGAGCATGCACAGAGCGCTTTTCCTCCTGAACACGAGAAACGCCCCAAAGATCCTCTAATTTGGGTGGGTGGGTGGGTGGCAGGGTACAAAAAGCTTCTTTCCTTCCAGCGCAGAAAGAATTCCCCAAAGGCACCGTGCCTCTGAGCATGTACAGAGTGTTTTCTTTCCCACAACCCCCAATGTCTTTTAATCTTTGAAAACAAGACACCCAAGTGGCTATAAATGGGGTTATAAACGGGGTGACCCATCAGGCAATCCCCATAAACCAGTTTCGGGGGGGGGGGGATGTAGACAAGCCACTATGGGAGGGGCCAGAAGTGGGAGGAGCTTAGCATCATCACAATGGGTGGGTGGTCTATTGTGCCTCTGGTTGCCAGTCTGGGTCACAATGGGGACCTTGACTTGGGTCCCTTACCCTCAGGGGCACTCATCCCTGGGCAGATGCCACCCAAGAGCCAGAGATCGTCCAGGGACCTCGCTGCCTGCTTTGGGGCGACGCTAAGCCTGCTTGGACCCCCCCTTAGAGCTTCATCCGAACTTCGCCCTCGAGGAAAAATGACTCCCTCAAACAGCGAGTGAGCCTCCGCAGCGCCATCTGGGCACCGATGCCCGTCACAACTGGCTCACTCGAGGCTAAGCCAACAATCGTGGCTTGCTGACCTCTGGTGGCCAAACCTGGCAGACCCAGATCCTTTCCCATTCAGCCCCCAGGCCGACTCATTTGGGACCCTGGGATGTTTGCTGGCAGAGGAAAACTTTAAAACTTCCTGCTAAAATTTTACACTCCGGCTGTTGTGCCAGCCCGATGGTCCGCGACGCAAACCGATGGCTTGATCTTGGATAACCCAAGAGCACCCGGAAGGCGAGAGAAATGAGAGACCCATTTCAACTTTGGCCCTTGCATTTCGCACACGCTTTGCAAACCTTCTTTTGCTCAGTTTGCAAACTTGTTCACGTTTGCAGCTTGGGGGTTAAATAAAAATAATTGTCTTTTTTCCAAAATGTAAAGGATGGAAAAATGTCACTTTTTCCCTTCTCCTCTTGCCAGGGCGACCCTTGCCCGCCCCGAAACTTTGAGTACCCGTCCTCGCTACTGCCCGCAGTGCTCCTGAGTTCGAGGGTGCCAGCCCCAACCGACCTGGCCCCAGCGGCCCGGCAGACTGGCTGAACCCGACTGAGATCTACAAGGTAAGGAATCCCCATCATATATCTGACATCAGTACAATTGAGCGGATTCGGAAGTATTTCTTGCACTCTTCTGTACACAATAGAATTCCTTATGCTACTAGGCTCGAAATTCTCCGTTTGGATAACTTAGGTCTCGCTTGCGGTCAGACCTAGGTATTGCATACAAAATTATACATACTAATGTTTTACCTGTAAATGACTTTTTGTTTTAATCGCAATAATATGCTCGCTAACAACCGCTTTAAACTCAATGTAAACCGTTCTAAACTTGACTGTAAAGAATGATTTTTGTAATAAGAGTTGTCAGTCTGGAATGCTCTACCCCGGTGATGGCTAACCATTTTGCCGTCGTGTGCCAAAAGCAGGAGTGTGGGGGGTCATGCAAGTGCGTGTCCACACCCATAATTCAATGCGCCGTGCCCCCACACGCATGCACAAACGACCCCCCCTCCCCTCACTTTTGCACGCGATGGCACAGTGGGACAGGTAGGCCTGTTTTTTGCCCTCCCCAGGAGCCTGGGGAGGGCAAAAGCGGCCTTCCCCACCCCTCCGGAGGCCAGAAACGGCATGTTAAAGAAAAAAGGAAATATTTAATGTAGAAGTGTGCAACTTTTCACTTGCAACGTCTGAATCGCTCAACCGGTGTTTCATGCTATTTTTCCCTGCCTTCCTTAAACAGGCTGCCAACCTCACTGTTTTTGCTAGCGACCGTCAACATCCCGGCTGCCCAGTGTGGCTGGATTTTCACTTCACCCGCAGCAGCCAGGGTGCCAGTCATTGGCATGGTCTTCTGCTGGGACGTACCCTTTTCCTGGACACCCCTCGGCTGGCGCTGGATTTCAACAGCCGGGAAAGGTGAGGCGGCAAAATCAGTGTTTAAAATGCAGAAAAAGAAAAAAAAAGAGGTGGTGTTTCGGACCAAGGTTTGGCATCCAGAAGGAAGGAAAGTTTGGTTTAAAAAAATAGGAAGCAAGTTGCTAGTTCTCAAGAACCAATAGGAAACCAGAAAGCAAGCCGATTCTTGCTCCTTACTGCTAGTTTCTCTGGAGTTAACAGGTGAGTCCTCGCTTTACAACCATGTTTCGTGACCCCAAGGTTACGACACTGAAAAAAGTGACTTGCAATCAGTCCTCAGATTTACAACCATTTCAGCATCCCCGTGGGATCAAAATTCAGATAACCCAGCCTGTATATTTATGACGGTTGCAATGTCCTGTGGTTGCAGGAACTGGGCATGGCTAGTCTAGTGAAGAGAAGGACCAGGGGAGGCATGATAGCAGCCTTCCAATATTTGAGGGGCTTCCAGTGAGGAAGGGGTCAACCTATTGTCCAAGCCACCCGAAGGCCAGACAAGGAACAATGGATGGAAACTGAACTAGGAGAGATTCAACCTGGAAATAAGGAGACATTTCCTGACAGTCCAGTTGCCTTCGGAAGTTGTGAGAGCTTCATCCCTGGAGGCTTTCAAGAAGAGACTGGACTGCCATCGGTCAGAAATAGTGTAGGGTCTCCTGCTTGGGCAGAGGGGGTTGGACTAGATGGCCTCCAAGGTCCCTTCCAACTCTTGTTAATCTGATTCGATCAGGACAGCCAGAAATCTTTCCTTTGCAAGGTTGGGTTATTATAAAACTTGGAATTGCTGACCGTCTTGTCTGATCCTATAGCTTGACTGCCACGCTGGAATACATCGAAGAAAAAACGGGCGCGGAGCAGGTGCTGGTCAACTTCCATAAGGCTCGGCGAGACCGAGGTAATATAGGTGTTTTGTTTTAATTTGATTTATATGCCGCCCTTCTCCGGAGACTCAGGGCGGCTTACAATGCATTAAGCAATAGCCTTCATATTTTTGTGTATTTATACAAAGTCAGCTTATTGCCCCCACAAACCGGGTCCTTTTGAACTTTTATCCTGGTGGTTTTGTCTGGGAGCAAATTTTCAAGCCTCGCGGGGGGGGGGGGGGGAATATGGGTTGAGAATGCCTCCTTATTAATCCCAATTATAAAAGAAAAAAGAATTTAAGAATGAAATTGGAAAAAGAAATTTTGATCCCATGGCTGTGGGGCAAACACTGAAACGGTCGTAAGTCTGAAAAAAATGGCCCTATGTCACTTCTCTTAGTGCCGTTGTAGTGTCAAACCATCACTAAACGAACTGTTGTCTACCTGTACCTTCCCGGTAGGCCAACACCTTGCCAAGAGGGGCCAAAGGGCGCAAAGTAATAAACCCTGATTGATAAACCCTGATTGAATCCGAACTGCAAACCTATGCTCCGCCAAGCAGCTCAGGTCATCCCTGCACCCGCTAATCCTGCTTTCCCCATCTCTCTTCAGGCGACTTGCTACGAGCTTTCGGCTTCCTGGGTTTCGAACTCGTGACCCCCAACCACCCTGGCCTGCCCCCCTGGGAAGACACCATCTTCATGGCTTACCCCCTGGAACGCGATCTCGGCTGGAATCCCCAACTAAAGCAGGAATGACACTTGTGGGGCCCGGAGGCAGGAAGGGCCGGTGCCGATGGGGGAAACCCCTGCCCCCCCCCCCCCCCCCCGTTTGGAGCAGCGCGATTTCAGAGCCCCCCCCCCCAAAAAAAGGCATTAAAGTGGCATGAAAGCATAGCAGCTTATGAGACGAAGGAGGGAGGGAGGGAGGGGTAAGAAGTTACGGTAGGGGAGAACCTCATCCTTCCTGCCCTCCCACTTCCCCCAACCCCCCAATTCTGCCCCCCACCTCCCCACGGGCTGAAATCATCCCCCCCCGGCTGCATTTTTGACTCGGGAAAGGAACTGCCAAACACTAGCCTTTTATTTCAGACAATATATATATATATATATATATATATATATATATATATAAACCGAGACATCTTGGTTGCTGCAGCCATTTCATCGCTGCCCTTCGCGTTTTTAACACTTTGTTGTCGCTTTCCCAAACCGATCTTTTGCTAAACAAACTCTCCCTCTATATATCATCCCTGTCCATTTAGACCCCCGTTTCCCCACCCCTCCACCGTCGTTTTGGACCCACAATACAGGGTTGTCAGACATTGTGGCGTAAGGCCAAAGAAACGCAAGGCCGCCCCAATTTTTCCAGACAGGTGGGGACCAAAACAAACGAGGGATGGACTCAGGGTCTTAACAGCCCAACGTGAACATAAATTCAGGTTTGGGGGGGCAGAAACACAGGCAGCCTCCCCCCCCCCGTCTTTTTGTGCAACTTCCCAGAGAAATGGCGATACAGACGGCTGATATTTGATCAAAACTCAGCTCGCCGTTCAAAAGCTACCCAGTGTAGCCAAACAATGCTATAGTAGAAGTCCCTTTTTTGGGGGGGGGGTGCTGAGGGATTGCTGGGGGGGGGATGCTGGCGTGTCCCCCACAAGATTCCAAACGGTCCCTCCGGCGGGTGGCATCTTTCTGCGGTCCCTTCCAAGGAACAAATCTGCAGCAAAGGAAAGGGAAAACATGGACAGAAGTTTTAAGATCCGCTCACTGGGGAAAAACAAACAAACAAACCCCACGCTCCTTTCCAAAGGGGTCAGATCTGGGATGCAAATCGCAATTAAGACAGCCTCCAAATTCTGGGGCTGAGGAACCTGGTTTACACCAAACCATCGTGGATTAATTTTTTCTAAATGGTAGATGGGACACGGCCACATTGAGAAGGTTGGAAGGATCTTGAACGCCCCCAAATGGCTCTGAAAAAACACTCCCCCGTTGCTGAGGACTTTTGAGAAAGCTATGAAATCTGGACTGGGAGGTCTGCAAAATTCAAAGACCCCAGATTGGGACCAAGCAATCCAAGCCCACCCCACTTATTCTTGGTGCACAATCACCCAACGTTTTACTCCTCACCTGCCTTCCCTTCGGAGACTCTCATAGCATCACTGAGTTCTCCTCCCCTTCCGACGCAGAGGCTATCTCTGCGGGATCAAGAGACAAGATTGGCCAGGAGTTTGTTTATAGCCAGCAGGGAAAATAAAAATGGGTTGGAAGAAAAATGCTAGTTGCTTTTGAGAGAGAGAATAAGAAACTCAGCAATCATTTTGGTGGGGGGGGGGGAAGATTTTGAGCCCCTTTGTTTGATCCAACTAGGGGAAGGCTGCGTGGCCCTCTGCAGTTGTGGGTCTTTAGGATCTGGTTGTCGAAAGGCCACACGCAGGCTGGGGCAGGACATCTCCTCGGGACTCTTGTTGCGTACCGGATAAATTTTCCAACGACATCCCTGCAGTGTTTCTCTGGGGGAGACAAGCAGAGACTGGTTTTGCAAGGGGCGGGAATTAATATTGTAATAATATATTAATCGGTATTCAAAAGGGAGGGGGGGAGATAACATGTATATATGTATTGGGTTTTTTTTTTAAACGCACCTTTTAAAAAAATGTTGTGTGTTTTGTTTCTTTCGTTCTGAGGTTTTGTTTTTGGGACTTTTGCAAGTTTAGTGTTTTTAACTTATTACAGAATAAAATAAAAAGGAAAAGGAAAAGAAAAAGGAAGCCCCCCCTCCAAATATATTTGAACGATTGATGGCCGCTCTTTGTGCCCCCCCCAACAGGCAACCCCCCCCCACAAGCTCTTCTCCTTTTATTCATGATACATCTCTTTTCCTTTCCTTTTTCCTTTCCTTTCCTCTTTTCCCTTCCTTTCCTTCTTTCCTATTCCTTATCCTACCCTAATCCATCCTTATCCTATCCTCATCCGCAGCAACATAGACCTCATGTGGACTAGCCACATAGCCACTGCCCACCAAATCAGCCAACCCAAAAAAGAGGCCGGATCCACGTCCCGATTACCAACCAGGTTTCCGGGCAGCTCCATCGAGGCGTCCCTGTCTTCGTCCGACAGCTTCCGTACCGCGTAGCCCAACCGGATCAGTTCCTCTCCCACGTCGATAAACTGGGGAAGAGAAGCCGGATTGAAAAGCTGCCCTGGGCGAGCCGAATCTCACCCCGAAAGCCGTTTTGGTTTTTCTCTTTGAAGATCCAAGCCGGGATTGGTCTCTCACCTGCCCGTCGGTGGGCTTGAACAAACGGATGTACGGCCGCACGCTGCTGCCTACGGGCACGTAGGTGCAGATCTTGCAAAACACTGATTTCCACTGGGCGCAGTGGGTCAGGCGGTCGAACTCATCCAGGGCGGCCTCTTCCCAACGTTGCCCTAGAGCAGGAAGCCATCAAAAGTCAAAAGAAGTCGAATTAAAGTTCTATCATTCCGCCCTTGGGGGCAGCTTAATTGCAAAAGCTTGGTGGCTCTGGATGTCCCAGAATTCCCCAGCCATTAAGCTTTTATAATAGGTGGACTTCAACTCCCAGAATTCCCCAGCCAGCAAGGAAGCTTTTAAGATGGGTGGACTTCAACTCCCAGAATTCCCCAGCCAGCAAGGAAG
>WNWU01000084.1:1251815-1270703 GCA_012654045.1 Ptyas mucosa
AAGGAAGCTTTCAAGATGGGTGGACTTCAACTCCCAGAATTCCCCAGAAAGGAATAAGATGGACTCACCACCAGTAGGGGCCACGCCGGCCAAGCTGCACTCAATGGCCTGGAAAGGGAGGCCTAGGAAATCACCCCTTCACCCCCACAAAAAAAAAAAAAGGGGGGAAAAAAGGAGGCTAAGAGGAGGAGTAGAAGACCCCAATCCCGGTCACCCCATCCCAGTTCTCTCCCCAATGTTCTGTCGCTCGGTTGTTCTTCGTCTCAAAAGGATGAACTTTCTCGCCGTATCGTATCACGGCAAAAAGTTTTTCTCTCACTGCAGGCTAACAAGTCCGTCCGGCAGGGAGATGAATAGTTGTCTGCCATATCTATTCATCTCTGCCCCCTGCCTTTTATCCCCAGAGCTAGGGTGGGGTTTTGCTAGCAGCCGTAGCTCTTCCGTCCCGAGGACCGGCCCATAGATTTCCACTGCTCTCCTCTCCTCTCTGCCTTCTGCACATCCGCACCTCAGGCGCTGGACCCAACTGTTGTTCCTCCTCCTCCTCAGCTACCTCCAGACCTGGGGGCGGTTGACTCTCCATCTGGGGGCTGACGGACGGCCCAGGCTCCACCTCTGTCTTTCTCTCTCTGCCAGCTCCATTCCCTCTTCCCCCTCGGAGCTCTCAGGTTGCCCTGATGCTGAGCCTGACTCCCACACCTCCTCCTCTGATTGGGCTGCTGGAGGGGCCGGCGGCCGATAGGCCACAACACGTCGCCCTGGCAAACTTTCGTTTGCTCAGGCAGGACGAGCCCAACTGATGTCCTCCAAGAGCTTCAAACTCTGACGTCTCCAACTTCTCACTCTCGGCCATGACCACCGAGGAACCTGAATTTCCAGATCCCTCGCTGGGAGGGACGACGACACCCCAGGTCCGCCCCTTACCGCAACAGCCGCACCTTCTCCAGGGGCGCCTCTCCGTTGTCCCCAAAATCCACGTAATAAATATCCAGGTTGCCGTTGTCCAAGGTCCCCAGGACCTCGGCCCGATACCAGGAACGGTCTTCGGGGTAGTAGGTGGCTACGATGTCCCCCACCTGCACGCTTTCCAACTGGGGGAAAGACGAGAACAGGGGTGACGTCCAGGGGGACGGAAAGCTACGCAGCCTTCCCGCGTTGGGGTTCCCCCCAGCTCCCCACTTCCGGAAGGGCCCTCACCTCGCCGCCATCGTTGTTCTCATAGTATTTCGTCATCTCCTGGACGAGCTTGTCCAGACGGAGAGCTTTGACGCCGATAATCTGGATCCAGAAATGGCTGGGGTTTTCCGAGGCCGAGACGTAGACCTCCAGGTGATCCTTGCCGTGGAGGCTGAAATCCGGGCTGGGGACTGAGAGGCAAGGCAGATGGGTTAGGGAGTCGTGGACTTACCTGTATATATTGGAAGGCTGATGGGTTATAGAGGGTCTCCAAAGGCCCTCGGGTAGCTCTCTGAAAGCGGGAAAATGGATCGCATTTCAAAATACAGATTAGGTCCTCGTCTTACGGCCGCAACTGAGCCTGGCATTTTTGCTGTTAAGGGAGACATGGGGTTCTGTGAGTTTTGCCTCCTTTAACGCCCTTCCTCGCCGTGGCTGTTAAGCAAATCACTGCGGCTGATAAGTTAGCCTCCCAGTTGTGAAGTGAATCTGTCTTTTCCCCTGCCGATTTCCCTGCCGTCAGGAGGTCGCAAAACGGGATCGCACAACCCCAGGGGGACGCTGCAACCGTCGTAAACACGAGTCAGTTGCCAAGGATCTGAATTTCGACCACCGGGAAGGCTGCAACGGTTGTGTGAAAAATGGTCGCAAGTTGCTTTTTGTTTCACGGCCGTTGTTAACTTCCAACAGTCAACTAAGCGGACTGTCACATTAAGTGGCGAGACCTGGCCCGATCCTCCAGGTCCCGAAGCAGTCTACCCGCTATTTTGTTGCTCACCTTCAAAGACGGAGCTCAGCGCAGGCCAGGGGTTTATCGGGGACCCTGCTCCGCTCGACTCGGGGGGTCCCCCCGAGCGATAATCCGGCGGCCCGTCGCCAGCCTCTCGGCGGAGGTGCCCAACTTCCGGCATCCGACTGCGAGGTTCCGCGTGCGAGTAAGGCCGCTGTCCCGAGTCGCCGGCTGCTGCCAACTCCCTCCGGGTGCCCAGCGGCTGCTTGCGCTGCGCACGCGCCGACACCGACTGCAACAACTTACTGCGGAAAGCTTCGTCCTCCGTCAGTTTCTCGCGGATCAATTCCTGCCGGCAGAAAATGGGTCAGGGCGAGAGAGTTCGCTTAACAAACCGTGGCAAGAAAAGTCAGAAAATTTGAGTGGTGCAGTGGCCTGTCCAGAAGCAAGGTTTTTTTTGACTCAAATGTAAAAACGGATGCTAGGATGTGATTCGGGGTGGAATTCCATGCCTAAAAATATTATTATTAGCTGTTTTTAAAAATCCAGTGTTTTTGCTGCCCGAGGAAGAAAACGCGTGATGCCACGGTCAGAAAAAAAGCTGCCCAGGGTTATGGGGTCGTTAAAAGACAACAACAACGAAGAAAAGTCAGAAATTGGGCAACAAACGTCTCGCTTAGCAACAGAAATTTCCGGGTCGATTGTGGCCGTACGTCGAGGACTACCTGAACCGTAAGCTACAACAGTTTTCCATCCTGTCTCGGGTTCGAGATCCGCTAGTTCAAGTCCCAGATCACACACTCAGAGGGCGCAAGGTTGGGGAAGAGAAAAACCCAGCCTGGCTTAAGGGGCAAAGCTCTCACCTTGGCAGCCTGGACTTCCTTGCGATTCCCGGAAAGGGTGACGACGCGGGTGAGTGACAGGGCGCCCTCCCCGTCGTGGTTGCAGTCAATCTTGGCCCCGGTGCTCCGGCATATGGCCCTCACCGTCTCGCCACCCTTCCCTGGAGGAAGAGGAAGAGCGACAGCAGCAGTGAGGGACAAAGAAGGGGGGGGGGATGCAGCGTCTAGGAACAACCCCCTCCGTGGGATCCACGGTGCTCTTTGAGCTGAGTTGGTTTTCCTTGCAGACGTTTCGTGACCCAAGTGGGGAATGGCATCAGTGCTAGAAGGCAGGGGAGTTTGGAGAAGGATAATAAGAACGATGAGAAGCAGAAGAGGAAGAAAAGGACTGTGGGGCCCTTGGTGCTGAGCTTGGTGGTTTCCTTGCAGACGTTTCGTGACCCAAGTGGGGAACAGCATCAGTGCTAGAAGAAAGGGGGGTTGGAGGAGGAGAATAAGGGAGAGGACAAAAAGCAGAAATGTAAGACAAGGAGAAAGAGGAGAAGAGGAAGAAGAAATGAAAAGAAACTGTGGGGTTCTTGGGCCTCTCCGAGCTTGGTTCTTTCTTGGCAGAGACGTTTCATGACCTAACTAGGGAACATCATCAGTGCCAGAAGGGTTTGCAAGGATGAGAACGGTGTGTGTGTGTGTGTGTGTGTGTCTGGCAAGACGTTTCATTACCAAACTAGGCAACGTCATCAGTGCTATGCTCCCCACCCCTCCCAAATCCCAGCTTTCCCGTTGCCGGCTTTCCCCAAACCAGGCAAAAATCGGCCCTCCTCGGAAGCCCAGCGCGGCCTCAGGGTCTCCAGTTTGGGCCGGCTAAAGACCAACAACCTTTGCGGCCCCCTCCCCACAAGGAAAGCTCGGGAGGGCTCTGGCGAGAAAGCGGTACCGATGATGCGGCCGATGGCCCGATTGGGCACCGAGATCTTCTCTACCACGGGCAGGTTCTCCTCCAGGATCTGGTGGATGGCGGCTTTGGCCTTGCACACCTGGACGGGGGATCCCGAGATCCGGATCATCCGCTCCTCGCCGGATTCCTCCAGGTCGACGTTGATGCGGGCGTGAGTGTCCTTCCGCAGCTGTGGGAGGAAGAGGAGAGGACGGAAATATTTGGGGGGCTCGTCCAGCTTCCCCGGTTCCCTTGCAAAAGGAGGAAGGGAGGGGGGGTCTCTCCGCCCCACCAGCCCCCTCCCCTTCTTCCACTTGCCTGGTTCACTTTCGCCCCCTGCCGCCCGAGGAGGAACTTCACCGCCTCCTGGGGCACCTTCAGCACAAATTCGATTTCTTCCTCCCCCACGAAAGTCATCCGCTCTTCTGCGGGGCCACCGAGGAAGAAACGAAAGCTGAAGAACTGGAGATATCCCCCTCCCCACTTTAGGAGGTACCTAAGCCTTCCTAAAGATTGAAGGTGTAAAAAAGCCCCACCTTCCCCCCAGCCCATGAAGCAGGTGGCAAACCTGCCTGAGACCAGCCCGTCTTTTCCAAAAATTAAAACCTGGTGGGCCTTCCTATTTTATTTATATTTATATCCCGCCTTTATTATTTTTACACATAACTCATGGCGGGGAACATATCCAATGTGTCTTCCTCCTATTCCCCCCCCCAAAAACAACAACCACCCTCCGAGGTGGGCTGGGAGAGAGAGGGGGACTGGCTCCAAGTCACCCAACCAGTTTTCGTGCCTAAAGTGGGAACTCGAACTCACAGTCTCCTAGTGGCTGGGCCCCAGTCACCCAGCCAGCTTTCCATGGCTAAAGCCAGACTAGAATTCACTGTCTCCTAGTGACTGTCTCCAAGCCACCCAACTGGTTTTCGTGCCTAAAGTGGGACTAGAACTCACAGTCTCCTAGTGGCTGGTTCAAGTCACCCAGCCAGCTTTCCATGGCTAAAGCCAAGACTAGAATTCACTATCTCCTGGTTTCTAGCCAGCTGCCTTAATCCCTAGACCAAACTGGCTCTTCCTTCCAGACCAGGTTGCGCACAACCCCCTCCTCTTTTTCTACTCCACTCCGCCCTCTTCCTTCTCGAAGCCCCCACCTCAGCAAGACCCCCTCCTCTCCTCCAAGGAAGGAAGGGAGGGAGGGACGGTGAATCCCCCGCCCAGCAGGAGAGTCAAGGTTTGACTGCTGACCATCCACCCCAGGCTTCAGTTGGGGGTGGGGGTGGGTTTCAATATTGCAAGGTGGGGGGGGGATCGGGCTGGGATGCTCACCTTGGTCCTCCCGGTACCGGCAGTACAAGATGTAGAGGATGGCAGCGCTGGCTGGGATGCCAAGGCCCAGGGCAACCTTCTGCAGACCGGTCAAGCCTCCGCTCCAAGAGCTGCGTTGGTCAGCCATGGCTCTGCAACCTCCAGTGGGGGGGGGGGAGAGAATTTGTGTGGGGGTTCAGAGCTTTGGGGGGGGAGGCAGAAAAAACCCAGTTAGGTTGCTTGCAAAGAGTTTGGCTTCCCAACCGCTTAAAGGGATTGGGGGGGGGGCTCCCTCTTCTGGTCTCCCCCAGGGAGGGAAGGAAGAAAGCCAGCAGCTCCGAGGATCCTCCCTTCTTTGCAGATCTCCAAGGAATCCACCCAGGGAAGCCTGGATCCCCCCACCCCCACCCCAACTGCAGAACAAAATCTCTTTTGTTGCAATTCTGGCTTTTGTTTTTCCTTTTTTTTTGCAAATCCTGCCCAAAAGGTGAACCCCAGAAGCCCCGAAAAAGCAGAGTGGGGCTCTAATGCAAAGCCACGCGTAGGCGTCCTCCCCCACCCGGGGGAAATATCCCCCCTCTGCCCGCCCCCCATTTACTAATCCTCTAAATTCCAAACCCTTCGGAATTAGGGAGTTTTTGCTCTCAATTGGGGAGGGGGGGCAGGGCCCTTCCTTGCAGCCCCCCGTTTGGCTAATTCCTCCCTCTCCCTCCTTCCTTTGGAACCCCGATAGACTGCCCCTGCCTCTGGAAGCTCCATTCCCCCCCTCCCCACTGCAAATGAAAAAGGGAAGCTTTTTAAAAGCTTTTTTTTTTTACCCCTGGCCTGGTTTTTGTGGGGGAGGGAGTGTCTTCGCCGCTCTTTCTCTCTCTCCCCACTTCCTCCTCCTTTTAAGGGTGCAGAGATATTGGGGAGGGGGATTTCTCCCCACTTAACTGGAATTTAACTCAATAATGAATCCCACCCTTCTATTTTGCACGCCAATAATGCAAACCCGGCTTGCGGTCGTCTCTTATTCCGAGAGGCTGGGCTTGCAAAACAAGCGCATCCTGGGGTCCGTAGCCAAGTCCTCCCCGCGGTCCTCCCGCTCTCCGCCCCGCCCATAGGGCGAGCCCTACCTCCCCAACCGCCTCCTCTCGCCGCCCCCGCGCTCCGCCTCTGCGGGACCCGGTATTTATAACCTCTCGCCCCGCCCACTCCCCCGCGCGCCAGCCCTTCCAGCCAATCGGCGGAGAGCGAGCTACCTGCCGGCGGGTGGGGGAGTCGGGAAGGAGCGGCCAATCGGGGAAACGAACGAAGGGCGAGAAGGGTGGCATTGGCCCTGGTTTAACCAATAGGAAGATAAGAGAGGGGGTTTTAACTGCCGCTCCCGCACGTCGCGAGCGGCACGTGGTTTCTTAGCAACATCGAGGTGTCCCAGAATGCCTTGCGCTCCAAGACACCATCGATTATTACCCATAATGCCCTAATGAGCAAACCCATGATTGACAGTTGCAAAGGGATGCTTTGAACTTAAGCTTCAAACAATCCCATTACACAAAAAATGCATCCTGTTGAATTTATTCATAATAATCCTTTTATCTTAAAATTGACAGTTTAATGAATTTTTTCTCCGTTTTGGGTGTCAAACTATAAACTTATCGGTCCAGCTCAGTTGGCAACTTGACTGCCCTTTGCAAAAAAAAACAACAACAACAACAAAAAAAACCAAATAATCCTAGGTGCATGGATTGAGAAAAGTACTAACTGCAGTTTGCACAACAAACCATCATATCTTGGATTGTTGCCTTGCACGAAACCTTTATGAAGGTTTGCGGCTGGCTTTGCAGCCAGGCCAACCCTAGCAAGCCTAAAGGTGGACTTTGGAGGGAGGGAGTGCCCCCAAATTTCCCCATCTCATTAGTCTGAAAAGTTAGGAATCGAAGTGGATAATGGGTAAGGGAATCCTAAAACAAATCTCCTAGAGAAGGATCCTTGGAGAAAACGTTGCAACCAATCTCTTGCATTTATTTATTTATTTATTTATCATAATAGCAGCCAGAGCCCCAAAGTCATCCGGCTTCGTTAAATCTCCCATTCCATTCTGTGGCTCTTGTATCAAATTCAGATTAAATGATCGGCATAGCTTCTCAATCTGTGTGCAACCCAATCTCTGAAACGATCTATTCAGGTACAAAATGCTTTCTCCCATCAATTGGTATCACAGAAGATACACAAAATTGCATTTTGATGGGTAGTTTTTTAAAAACCTGCTTTGAATTTCAACACCCGGGGCAAAATATTAAAAGAGTTGAAAGCCTGATTTTCATTTGAATTGCTCAATCGGCAATATCCCAATAGTTCTGGAGGAGGAAAACAGACTCCCAATCAGCCACGGAGAATTTGGTCTAATACCGGCACCACAATGGAGCCCCAATATTCCTGTTAGGAATATTAGGCAAGAAAGTCGTGAAGTGAATTTGGCCCTGTTTTACAACCTTCCTTGACTCGGTTGTTAAGGGAGTCACTGCACCTGGGATAACATGGCCGTCATAAGTACAAGTCCGTTGTCAAGTATCTGAATTTAGATCGGGCGGCCATGAGGATGCCGCAACAGTTGTAAATGTGAAAAATGGTCATAAGCCAATTTTTTTAGTGCATTTGTAACTTTGGTCTCTAAGCAAACTTTTTAAAGTCGAGGATGGTCTCCTAAAGATGATTGATCATCGAAAGCTTCTGATCCGTCTTCCTCAAGAAACGGTTGCCAAAAGAGAAGAAACAAGAAAGACGAAAAAGCGTAGAGAATATAACTGCGTGTATTGAGAAAGACAGATAACATTACAAACAAGCAAAGCAATCCATAGATAAGATTTTAAAAACAACAAGGACCGCAGATATGTTAGTTTTTAACAAGAGGCTAGGATTTTGCAAGCTGCCGTTTTAATCATGTACACAGAGTGATAATAATTGCAGAAATCGGACAGAATTCTGCTGGGCAATTCTGTATTGGAAAGGATGATAATGAAGTCTTCAAATCGCAGATTATTAGCAACAATTCTCTCTTTATTTCATGTTAAATCCATTTCCTTCTCCTTCCCCCCTTTTTCCCTGGAATATGTTTCTGCTTTTCTATTATTATGCTGGGAAAAAAATGGGTTTCTTGTTTTCCAGAAAAGCTTTTCAGACTTTAATGTCAGGCCCTTCGAAAAGATGGCACAGAAAAATGTGCAGGCTTCAGGGATTTTAATCCGTGGTGGAAGATTTAAAGGCTAAATTTAATTGAACAGCATTCAGGTGGACTGAAGCTCTCTTGTCTGGTTTTTCTCTGGGATCAAAAGACATACAACTTTACCAAAAAAAAAAAAGGTGTTAGGCGTTTGCTCTTTTGCACAAAAAGGAATTAATTTTCATTCGTGTGAGCGTACACGTCTTGTAGCAAAGACAGTTTAAATCACTTCTGCGGGCAGATTTCTTATTATTTCTCTATTTTTTAAAAAAATCCATAAAAATAATTCTGAAAACCAATAGGTCATTCCTATTTGTATAATAAAAGATCCTGAGCGCGAAAGGGGAGATTAAGATTTTGTAAGGAGATCATCTACTCCAGCCCACAACTCAAGCCTTGTTCTGCTACTTAATATGCAGTTGGAGTAATTTCTTTCATTGATATCTTGGTCCAGGAGCTCAAATGTGGGGTAGCTTAGGCCGAGAGAGGGGGGAACAAACGGGCCAAGTCCAGGGAACTGTGATATCTGGATTTGAATCCAGACCTTTGCTCTTCCGATACGTTCACCCTTGAACTACTAGATCAAACTCCCTGAGTGATGGCTGATAACCTTCTGCTTAACTGAATAACAGAGTTGGAAGGGACCTCGGAGGTCTTCTAGTCCAACCCCCTGCTCAAGCAGGAGACCCACTTCAGACAAATAGCTGTCCAACCTCTTAAAAACCTACCTTTTTATACATGATTTACCTATACATGATTTACTTTCATAAAAATGGAAAGGTACAGAAATCTTCTGTATAGAGCTGAATTTGACAGTAGCTTTTTTTTTTTAAGCAGACCTGTGATACAGCAGGCTCAATAATATGATTCAGCCAGAGAGCCTTTGAGAAAATAGAAATTGTCACCCATCGGAGTTTAGAAGCCCCCAGAGTTAATCCATGGAAAGTCCACGGTGGAACAATTGGACACGCAAACACACAAAGCAGTTTAGAAGTTGTCACACTTGATGCAGCACAGCTTGCTGGAAACATACTTCCTGGATGCGATGCTTTGGTGCTTAACTGGAATCAAAACCTGTGTCGCACAACTCAAAATGGACATTTGCCACTATCGAGCGATTCTTGTAGCCGACGGATCCAACTCGCTTATGAGATACAATTAAATACGATTCCATTTTCCCCCCCCCTTTCCTGCCACAGTTGCGTCTCCGAGTCTTTTAAGGTGATGTTTTCTTATTATATCGGAGGGATGTCAGTGCAAAAATAAGATTTTTGGAGTCCGGGTGTGAGTTGAACCCTTGCTGCAAATTTTAAAAAAAACGCCAAAGTTGTGAATGCAATTTTTCTACACTTTTCTCCCCTTGAACTGAAAGGCATCACTGGCTCGGATCTTTGTGGCCATTATTATTATTATTATTATTATTTTAAAAAATTGCAGTTGCGTAGCACACATGCAACATGAAGGGTTAAAAAGACAGGATAAGACCTCATGCCCGGAATATATTTCTTGCAAAAAACCTGGAAATATTTTGATCTTCAATCAAAGCTGGAAGGAAACCGAGTCGGCGAAGGTCACCAGGTAGCCAAATGAGACCCTCATTCCTTAGAGGGACTTCCTTAAATTTCATTTCCAAATCAGGATAAACTCATCCGTCGCTTTATCTCCCAAGGAAGAAACCCCCACCCCCACCCACATTTATTTTCCTGGCACTTACGGGCTCTCCTACCACTGCCAAATCTTCTGGAAATGACAAACCTTGTGTCTACGGTTGGACAGCCTGGTGACCTGGGGGGGGGGTGGGAGAGCAAAAAACGCACGTGCGAAGCTGCGAGACGGAGACCCGGGTCTCTCTCCTGGAATTTGGGGTCCTCGGTACGGCCGAGAGCATCGGTAGGAGCGGCTCGATGTATCCAAAGCCAATTCTTTTTTTTATTTTTTTAAATTTAAAAAAAGGACAGCGATGGAAAAAAGATTTCTTTTGGCAGTGTGATGGGAGATCCGCTCCTAGCTACGGATCTGGTGATCTATAGCAAGAGGATCGTGATGGCGAGGAACGCGGCGCCAGAAAGCATCAGAACGAGCTCCGGAATGACTCCGCTGCTCAGGGCGACCTCAAACCCCATAATTTCCTCCTTGTAGCCTTTTTCTCTAGCCGTGCACTTGAAGACGCCTTCGTCGATCGGCGTTTGTTGCCCAAAGCGAAGTGTGCAGGATTGCTCCTCCATGGCGCAAGGGTAAGCCTTCTTGTCCTTGACCCAGCTGTAGCTGGCGTGGTGGGACTTCAGCGGGCAGGGCAGGTAGATGTAAGCCGTGCGATCTACGCTGACTTTCTTGATGGCGTCCTCAGCTAATTTTTCTACCGGGTCCGGCGTTTGAGGAGAGAGAAAGAGTAAGGCAGAGAGAGAGAGAGAGAGAGAGACATTCAACACAATGACAAGGAATAGCTTTTCAGCTCCCTGACCAGGATGGTCGAATTGTAAAGCTTGCCAGGATGGGCTGGAGGACAGGCCGTGACCCATCTTAACCCTTCCCCATTGCATTGCGCAAAATCTTAAGGGCAAGGATGCAGAAGGGACGACCCCAACAACCATACGTGGCTTAGGAAGGCTTTGAATCAGAGGTGGGTTTCAGCTGGTTCTGACCGGTTCTAGAGAACTGGTAGCAGAAATTTTGAGTAGTTCAGAGAACCGGCAAATACCACTGGCCCCGCCCCCATCTATTTGCTGCCTCCCGAGTTCTAGTTGACACATTTAATCACACCAATGTCTTCCCTCGTTCTCCATTTCCTGCCCTTTGAGATCAACCTCCTGTGATCGATCATGACAAGAGGGAGGAGGGCCCCTCCTTAAGGCCACATCCACCCTTCCACCAACACTCCGAGTTCCTGCAAGGGGACAGAGTTACCTTCCGCTGCTTTGCAAGCCTGAGTGGTGCTGGATAAATCCAGGTTCTGAATCAACCTGTTGAAGGACAAAGTGGGAACATCTCAAGAACTTTGCTGCATCAAGCCAAAGCACCCCCTAGGCCTGTACTTCATTTCTCCGTAGTCAATGATCCCATACTTGGTGTTAACTAAACCCTTCGGTCATACAAGTGCGTCAAAAGCTCATGCATGCAACATTCTCCCTCCCGCAAGACCTCACTTTTGTTCCTCTTGGCTTTTGACCCACCTGTTGGTGTGGTTTTCCTGGGAGACAGCGGAACAAGTCTTTCCAGCTGCATCCCACCCACAGTAAGGATCCCGGGCCAAGATGCAGTTCCAGCAATTTCCATTATATTGGCTGCAGTCTTGCAAGGGTAGACGCGTGACTTGAAACTCGGTGCTCACGTAGAGATGGCCCTACCAGAAACAAAATGGGTTCTAGTGCAAGGGGGAAGAAAGGAACTCGGTGAAGGAGGTGTGGAGATCTTCTCTGGTCCTAGGAAAGGAGATACCCGTTCCCTTCCTACGTTGACTTCTCTGTGGTGGACAGAGTTCCTTTGGCAAGGGATGAAGTTCACAAAGATGATTCCTCAGCCATGGGAGTAAAAAACGTATTAGGAAGGAAGTCTCTATTCTTCTCACTATCTAGGACCACCAACAGATCTGGAAAATGTACAGTTAACGTTAAGGATCCCTTGACATTCCTAGCTATGTAACTTCACCTTGTTTCAGGAGGTGGAAGTCAAATACCAACTCTCATCTTTGTTGGCCACACAACCAAATAAGCTGGGAGATATTACCTCCCCCATGGTGCCTGCTCCCAGCATTTGCTCCCGAATGTTGCACACTACCAACAGATCTATTCTTCATCTTACCGTGTTGGCATCCAGGATCATCTGGGTGATAGGTGCTTCATCCTTGAAGGGGCTTAACTCAGCAATGATCACCGTCTGTTCTTTGCTTCGGAGGACTTTATGGATCTTCCCTTTGGCTGTCACCGCAAAACAACAACAACAACACCAGAACTCTGGTTAGGTGGAAGGAGACCACAACGGTTGTTGTCTTAGCGATAGACGCAGGACGTCTTGCTAGAAAAACCTTGGGTCCATCCATCCATGGGGTGAGGATGGCTTGCCTCTAAGGATGGGGAAGGAGCTGGGCTTAATTCGAGACTGGATGCACAAATGAATCAAGAACCTCAATAGATTCCTTCAAAGTCTAGTCCCATTCCTGTCACTAGAGTTGAAGACTCTAGAAAGAGTGCAGAGAAGAGCAACCAAGACAATTAGAGGACTGGAGGCTAAAACATAGGAAGAACGGTTGCAGGAACTGGGTATGTCTAGTTTAATGAAAAGAAGGACTAGGGGAGACATGACAGCAGTCTTCCAATATCTCAGGGGCTGCCCCAAAGAAGGGGAGGGGGGTTCAACCTATTCTCCAAAGCTCCTGAAGGCAGGACAAGAAGCAACAGATGGAAACTTATCAAGGAGAGAAGCAACCTGGAGTTAAGGAGAGATTTCCTGACAGTGAGAACAATTAGCCAGTGGAACAACTTGCCTCCAGAAGTTGTGAATGCTCCAACACTGGAGGTTTTCAAGAAGGGATGGGACAATCACTTTTCTGAAATGGTATAGGGTCGTGATGACTAACCTATGGCACGCGTGGCACAGATGGCACGCATAGCCATATCAGTGGGCACGTGAACTCAGCTCCAGCATGCATGTGCATGCTGGCCAGCTGATTTTCAAGTCTTCTGGGCCCACCAGAAGTAGGGAAATGGGCCGTTTTCAACCTCCAGAGGACCTCCGGTGGGGGGGGGGGGATTGAGGAAGGCCATTTTCGCCCTCTCCAGACTCCTAGAGAGGCCCTGGAGGCTGGCGACAGCAAAAAACAGGCCTTCCGGTCCCACCAGAAGTTGTGAAATAGGCCATTTTTGGCCTCCGGGGGTGGGGGGGAAAGCCGTTTTCACCCTCCCCAGACTCCTAGAGGGGCCCTGGAGCCAGGTGAGGAAGAAAAATGGGCCTACTGGACCATCGCATGCCAGGAGTGGGGGGAGCGGGGTGGGGCGCATAGAATTATGGGTGTGGGCACATATATGCGTGACCCCCCCGCCCCCCTCTCCTGGCACGTGATAGCAAAAAGTTTAGCCATCCCTGGCCTGAGCAGAGGGTTGGACTAGAAGACCTCCAAAGTCCCTCCCAACTCCCTCCTTCTCTTCTTCTGTTGTGTTAAGGTTTTGTGGGTCACCCACTTCCTTACACAGCAAACCCACCCGTTCCAAGGAAGAGGACATCACGGGACACATTGTTGGCATCTCGGGCCTTGTCCACCACCACTTGAATGTACGTATCGTTCGTCTGAAGGACATACAGGGGCTGCTCCTCATCTGGATAGACCACGGCTTCTAACTCTGGGTGGTCCTTAATGAAGGCCAGCATTTTGGCCAAGGAAGCGCTGGAATCTGGCGGAATACACTGTGGTTGGAGAAGGAAGGAGGCATGAGACATTCGTGAGGAGAAGGACATCCCAAATTTTAACCCAAATTCTGTCCGATCATGCAGAAAAGTAGCTCTCTTCAGTTATTCTACAGGGGAATGATGGAGTCTGTCATCTGCACCTCCATAACTGTCTGGTGTGGCTCCGCAACCCAAGAAGAGAGACACGGACTTCAGAGGATAATTAGAACTGCAGAGAAAACAATGGCTACCATCTGCCTTCCATTGAGGACCTGTATACTGCACGAGTGAAAAAGAGGGCTGTGAAAATATTTACAGACCCCTCACATCCTGGACATAAATTGTTTCAACTCCTACCCTCAAAACGACGCTATAGAGCACTGCACACCAGAACAACTAGACATAAGGACAGTTTTTTCCCTGAACGCCATCCCTCTGCTAAACAAATAATTCCCTCAACACTGTCAAACTATTCACTAAGTCTGCACTACTATTCATCTTCTCATCGATCCTATCACCCATCTCCTCCCACTTATGACTGTATGACTGTAACCTTGTTGCTGGTATCCTTAAGATTTATATCGACTGTTTCCTAATATGATTCGATTGCTTATTTGTTCCCTACGACTATCATTAAGTGTTGTACCTTATGATTCTTGACGAACGTATCTTTTCTTTTATGTACACCGAGAGCATCTGCACCGAAGACAAATTCCTTGTGTGTCCAATCACACTTGGCCAATAAAGAATTCTATTATCTATTATTTTCCCGGCCAATTTATTCCAAAAGGCGTTTTTAGAAATAACCTCTCTAACTTAACTCGCAAATCCCAAATATTTTTACATAATTGTTGAATATAGCAACGGCAGAATCGTTCAGGGCAGCGGGAAGTAAACAAAATAGTGGCAATCAGACACCTAGAGTCCTATTTGAAAACAACAACAACAAAGTCACCGAAAGGCAGAGTCTCCATTGAACCATACCGTGCCAGGTCTGGGATGAGGGACGGAGCTCGGAGCACCCTTGAATTTGGAAGTTTCAAAATAGGAGCTGATTCTATTCATCGAGTAGGAACAAACCGCAGAGGAGCCCCTTAAAAGAAATAAAGCAGATATTTTTTTTAAAAAAATAATAGCATTGGGTGTTGAGTTTTGCATCAGTATATCCTGGTCCCAAGTCACAATTGGGATTGTGCGCATAAGGCACACAGCCTGGGAATTTCAGAACCATGGACAGCACCCAAGCAGAATATAGATAGTCCTTGACTCAACAACAGTTCGTTTAGTGACAGCTCAAAGTTACGACGGCACAGAAAAAGGTGACTTAGATCCATTTTTCACATTGGTGATCCTGTTGTCATGTGATCAAAATTCAGAGCAATTAGCAACTGACTCACATTTACGACAGTTGCAGTGTTGTGTGATCACCAACTGCGCCTTTCTGACGAGCCAAGTCAAGGGGGAAGCCAGATTCACTCACCAACCGTGTTACTAACTTAATGACGGCAGGCATTTTCTGAACAGCTGTGGCAAGGAAGGTCGTAAAATGGGGCAAAATTCACTTGAGAAATGTCTTGCTTAGCAACAGAAATTTTGGGGTCAGTTGTGGTCGTCAGTCGAGGACTACCTGTATCAGCCTGGGGAATTCAGGACTATGGACAGCACCCAAGTCGGCTCACAGCCTGGGAATTTCAGAACTATGGACAGCGCCCAAGCAGGCACTCTGCCTGGGAATTTCAGGACCACAGACAGCACCCAAGTAGACAAGTTGCTCCAGCAGGGAATGGATTTAAAGGCTATGCTGAAAAGATTCTTTCTTTTGGTTGAACTTGAAGTATTTCCTCCTTAGGGTCCAGATTAAATCTCCCATCCCCTGCCCCCCCCCCCAAAGTGAATTCCAGCATAAGCACCATCCCAAGTCCAGAAGACCTTATTGATTGGATGCATCCTCAATCGCGACAGGATTCCAGATCCAACTTCCCGTTGACCTGTAGGCCATATCTCACCACTCACCATGGGCTGGAGAAGACCCCGTACAACGTTGTCTCAGCCTGGCCCTCCTCTCTGACAACAAAGGTGTCCTCCAGGTGGTGGAAAAGCAGAGGTTCGTGGGGGTTTCCACACACCAGCCTAGCTTTGAGGAAGGTGCTCCAGAAATCCCCCGAGGCTGGTTTCTCTCCCTGATCCATCTGGACCCCCCCAAGAGATAAAAGACACACCCTGAATCTCAATTCTTGGGATTTTCATTCTTTTCCATCCCATAAAAGAGAACATCACTTCCCACGATCTGGAAACGAATTCAACCTTCTTTAAGCTCAGATTGGTCTTCCTTAGATGCTTTCATCTGCCCATATTTTCCAAAGATGCTTGGGTCAATCACGGACCATCTTGACCCTATAGATGAGGTGGGACCCCCCCTTCCCCCCTCTTTCCCGGCCTTCCAGAAAAACATCAAGACTTGGCACTGCCAACTAGCATGGGGAGGAGGGGCTGTCTAAGACCATCATGCAACCCTGGGAGCTTTTGGTGTCTAGAGGGCACGTCCTTCACCTTCTTAAACACTTAAATCTCCATAGTTCTTCACTTTTTAAACTCTGTTTTTAATATGGTTTATTAAAAGAATAAAATTTTTATTCTAAGTTGTTCCTCTCCTTGATTATCAAGTGACTCCTTGCAGCCTACAAATTTAATAAATGAATAAACAGAATACAAACAGAATTTAAAAGTCAAGCAGGACAAAAGTTTTTTAAAAAGTTTTGATTTGGTTCTGATTGGGAAACCGCCCAGAATCGTTGAGGTAAAGATGGGCGGTGCAGAAATCTGATCGATTGATCAATCAACCAATCGAAATGTCATTCTATACACTGCTTTACCAATCCCTTACACTTTCCCCCTGCGCCCTCGATAGACAGAAAACCCCTCCTTTCCCCAACCTTGCAAACGCGTCCAAGCCAAACTTTGTACAGCTCCTCATCCAAACCGGCTGACCGGTTGACCTCATTGTAGAAGAAGAAAATTTCGTCTTTCCTTCGGTCTTTATGCGGGAAGAGGGCTGCTCCTTCAAACTCAGCATCTAGGACAGAAAATTCAGGATGAAAGAGAGAGAGAGAGAGAGAAAACCCAGCCCAGGGATGAAATCCAGCAGGTTCTACAGAACTGGTAGCGGAAATTTGGAGCAGTTTGGAGAATCCGGCAAATACCACGTCCGGCTGGCTCAGAGTAGGGTGGGAATGGAGATTTTGCAATATCCTTCCCCCAGGAGTGAGGAGGGAATGGGGATTTTGCAGTATCCTTCCCCTGCCACGCCCACCAAGCCACACCACGCCCACCAAGCCACGCCCACAGAACTGGTAGTAAAAGAAATTTGGATTTCACCACTGCCCCAGCTCTAAATGATCCCATTCAGAGATCCATTGCTGTGATATGCAGGCAGCTTGCAAGCTTTGCCTTGGAAACTTCTTGCTGTGTTTTTAAAGAGTTTTTGGCTTTATATTCAATGCAGGTGGTCCTTGACTTACGGCCACAAACTGAGCCCAAAATTTCCGCCGCTCAGTGGGTTTTGTCCCATTTTACAACCCTTGCTTGCCACGTTTGTCAAGTGGTCGTTAAGTTAAGTCGCGCGGTTAAATAAAGAGCTAAATAAGGGAAATATGAATAATAAAGCGGGTGAAAGATGGACGATAGAAAAGAAACGTCTTTTGAACACTACGGTGACATGAAAAAAAATAGAGATAGAAATAAGAGGGGAATAATAGTATATATCAGGGATGGCTAACCTTTATGTCCACAGATATGGCTACCATAGGTTCGTCATCACGGGTATATACATATCAATATAACAAGATATATGTAATAATAGGAGGGAGGATTAGAAATTGAAGTATTAGGTATGTATTGTAGTATTAGGTATGTTTAAACAATATGAAACAATGACAATGAAATGTAATAACCACGAGTAATAATAATATGCCTATTTGTATCAAAATGTACGATACCCAGGTATCGCACTATTCACGCAATGATGTATGTATAAGTAATATAAAATAAAAAACTTGGGGAAAATAAGTTAGCCACACCGTTGTTCAAGTGAATCTGGCTTTCCCGTTGACTTGGCTTGTCAGAAGGTCACCCCCACCCGGGACACTGCGACCGTCATAAATGTGAGCCAGTGGCCAAATGTTCAAAAGTTGTGACCACGGGGATGCTACAAAGGTCATAAGTGTGAAAAACTGGCCATAAACGTGAAAAATGGTCGTAAGTCCCCTTTTTCAGTGCCGTCGTAACTTTGAACGGTCACTAAATGAACCGGGGTAAGCCGAGGACTCCCTGTACTCCATTTTCAGGAAAAGGATCAAGGAATTTTTTCTTACTGCTGAGCCAACTGTCCCTCGTCTTGATCCCTTTTTTCCGTCCGTAACTCCTCTGGAAGGAACTTTTATTCCCGGATAAGGCGGAGTAGAGGCTGTCTTCTGAAATACGGAAAAAAGCCAGAGCTGAAATCTGTTTTTTAAATATAGAAATGTTGAATGCGTCACGCGCGATGCTGATATGATTTCTTTTGCCTAACCTCCGAGCCCTGATCCTGTTATTAGGAGGGAAAATAGAATAGAGTAACAGAGTTGGAAGGGTCCTTGGAGGTCTTCTAGTCCAACCCCCTGCTTAGGCAGGAAACCCTACACCACTTCAGACAAATGGCTGTCCAATCTCTTCTTAAAAACTTCCAGTGTTGGAGCATTCACAACTTCTGGAGGCAAATTGTTCCACTGATTAATTGTTCTAACTGTCAGGCAATTTCTCCTTAGTTCTAGGTTGCTTCTCTCCTTGATTAGTTTCCACCCATTGCTTCTTGTCCTGCCCTCAGGGGCTTTGGAGAATAGCTTGACTCCCTCTTCTTTGGGGCAGCCCCTGAGATAGATAGATAGATAGATAGATAGATAGATAGATAGATAGATAGATGATAGATTGAAATAAAATAACAAGCTTGAGATTTGGAAAGACATTTTAAAAAAAGGAATTTTGGCTTGTTCCGGAGCCCCTTACCGACGGCGATGGTGACAGCGCTTTGCAAGGGTGAGGATGAGACGACATTCTCCCCCAGCATGGTGAAAATTTGTCCCTGGCTGCTTCTCTGCAGTGTTGTGTTGACCTGAAAGAAAAAGGGAACCAGAGATCAGCCTGCCCATAAAAGCAGTTCAATGATACCCTACCGATTCTTATGGGTCCCCCTGGTTGCTCAAAGACCCTTCCATATTGGTTGCCCAGCTCCTTACCAGAATCCAGCATTTGGGAGAGCCCGCATTCGTGCCACAGACCAGGGTTT